>APFE031049467.1:14124-42586 GCA_000404065.3 Pinus taeda | reverse complement strand
TCCTTGAGCATAACTCTTGCAATAGCTATACGTTGCTTTTTCCCTCTGGACATCTGGACTCCGCGCTCACCCACCTGTATTACCAAAATGAAAGGAAATTCAAATCGACTGTACCTACCAGAAATGGAAGATGAGAAAGAAAATACAAATTTTACCTGCGTGTCATAACCATCTGGGAGTTGACTGATTAAATTGTGAGCATTGGAAGCAGCAATAACCTAATCTGTGCTGGCTCCATTGAATGTCATCTTGTATCTCGCAGAAGCCTCCATAAATTTCTCAAGGGTCGTGTTTTCCAATTCCCGGTTCCTCGACAGCTTGAACAGATCCTCGTCAATGTCATCGTAAAGATCCTCTCTGCACCACTACACTAGCGTTGTCTCGCAGCCGAAGCGGAGCCCAATTGAGAGGCTGCCTCGGTTTTTCTCTTCCATGGGCGAATTTACAGGATTTGAAATGTCACTTGCCTACCATTACGGCAGAGGGTTACTTCTGGACTCCAGCAAAAAATTAGAAGAGCTTTTCCCTAAGGTAATGGAGCTGAGGAGGAGAGATCTGTATTTTAACAGAGGCACGGGCTCAGCGAACGCAGGTGCATGCATGTTGCCATGACACGATGGGCTGTTAGCTTGCCACCACGAAGCAATGTGCTGTCAACTAACCACACTTTGAATAACAAAAACTTTCCATATCTGAAAACTCGATAAAATGTTCAGGTCTGCAATATGACCAAACTTTGGATAACAAAAACTTTCCATATCTGAAAACTTTGGATATCTTACTTTTACCCAAACATGAATGTCTTGAAAACTGTGAAGCCCGCAATAAGACCCTCAACTTTGTTGTCCATTCAGAAATTATATAATAAATTTTATATTATTTTCTAATATTAAAACTTTGGTTAAAATTGTGATGCACATAAATATTTTTGGTCAAACAAAAAATTAATAAGCAGTCAACGCTATATCGACCGCTATTAGTCCCAGGCAGGGACTAATAACATAATTGGAACCAAAAAATCGTAACATAATTGGAACCAAAAAAATCTTAATGGCATGTTACATAAACATAACATAAACTCAATTAAAAATTACTACGAAGTAAAAAATTAAAAATTACTACAAAGTAAAAATTAAATATGAGTTTAAAAATTATTACAAAGTAAAAAACGATAAATATGAGTTTAAAAATTACTACAAAGTAAAAATATAAATAGATTAATTCCATTTTGTAGTTTGTTTTTATTAAATAAATTGCAATCTAACAAAAATCTTAAAATATATATTATATTAAAATAATAATGATTCACATTTAAAATTATAAAATTTTAATTTATTTATTTAAGAAATGTATGATTTAAAGGGTGTTGTGTTTATTATTTAGGATTATTTAAATGTTACATTAAGCCCTGATGAATGCAGGAGATATTGCGGGAAAATGGACTCGCTTGCTGATCGCATAAAGTTTGAACTTATGAACAAAATTTTTGTAGACATCGTCCCATCGGAAATGAAGCCAATATGGGATAATGGCAGAACAGAGAAGGCATATATTGCCAAAAGAATTGATCGATTTATAGTGCATGTTGGCATTATAGACAAACTGGGTATGCCTTTTTCTTCGGTTGGGAATGCTTTTGTTTCTGATCATTGTCCAATTTTTCTAAATTGGCGGGAAAAGGGATATAGGACAGGGTATCTTTTTAAATTCAATAGAACATATTTAGATGATCCTGCCTTTAATGATATCATCTCCAAAGCCTGGATGGATTTATCTGCTAGAGCATTACTTCCCCTGATAATGACTTTTAGAGACAAGATGGCGGTTGTGAGAAAGTTGGTTAAAAAATGGAAAATTGACAAAAGGAGGAAAGACAGACAGGCGCTTCTGGATACTCAACGGGAGCTGGACAACATTGTAAAATCCATGGATAACAACTATTGTCCCTTCAACATGAAATGCCGAATAAGGGAGCTCGAAAGGAAAAAACACTCTTTGCTGAAGCAGGAAGAATCTACTTGGAGGCTGAAAAGCAAGGCTTTATGG
This sequence comes from Pinus taeda, assembly GCA_000404065.3. Lineage (NCBI taxonomy): Eukaryota > Viridiplantae > Streptophyta > Pinopsida > Pinales > Pinaceae > Pinus > Pinus taeda. Next base: position 40,540 of record APFE031049467.1, on the reverse strand, counting down.
CTCAAAGAAGGGGATAGGAACACGAAATTCTTTCATAAATTTGCAAATGCCAGACGCGAGAAAAATACCATCTGGAAGATCAGTGATGGAAATGGGGGTTTCTTCGTTTCTCAACAAGACATTTCTAGGGAAGTTGTCTGACATTTTAAGAATCAATATTGTAGAGGGGAGGGCAGTGCATTCCAGGACATCCTTTGGGGTATCGATTTGGTCCCTCAAATGTTCGATGATGAAAAGAACGAGTCCCTATTACAGCCAGTTACAGAGAAAGAACTGTATCGAATCCTGAAGGCCTTTAAAAAGGACAAATGCCCAGGCCCGGATGGCTGGACAATTGAATTTTATGCCCATTTTTTTGATGTCATTAAACAAGATCTACTGAGGATGGTTGAAGCTTCTAGAATGATTGGGAGCATCCACCACATCACTACATCTACTTTGATTACTTTAATTCCTAAAAAGGTGGATGCGAACTCCTTTCATGATTTTAGACCGATCTCATTATGCAACATATATTTTAAAATCATCTCAAAAATTATTGCGGAAAGAATAAAAGGAACTCTGGCTTCCTTCCTCACCAAGGACCAACATGCTTTTCTAAAAGGGCAGAACATATTGGATGTCGTGGCAAATACACAGGGGTGCCTGTTCTCTATGATTTCAAAAAATATGGATGCTTCCATAATGAAAATCGACCTACAGAAGGCCTATGATTGTTTAGACTGGGGGTTTATCAGATGTTTATTGGCGAAGATTGGATTGAGGCCAAATTCCATCCGATGGATCATGGCATGCGTAGAAAATGTTAACTATGCGGTTATTATCAATGGAATTCCCTCCTCTTTTTTCCTTATTGAAAGAGGACTTTGACAAGGATGCCCCCTCTCGCCTCTTCTTTTTATTCTGGCTATGAACTCCCTCAGCATTCATATTAACAAAGCGGTTTCAGAAAATAGATGTAGGCCTATCAAGATTTGCAGGAGCAATTTCATATCGCACAACCTCTTTATGGACGATGTGCTTCTTTGTGCAATGCTCTGTAGGGATCCGTGGATTTGTTTATACGACATCCTTGAAAGATTCCAAAGAGCCACGGGACTTATTATTAATAAGTCAAAATCCACCCTATTTCACAATGATTCCAACATGGATTTGGTGTTATGGATTGCAGCCTTGTTTGGTACAGAGACTAGATCGCTCAAGGATGGCCTTAAATATTTGGGTTTCCAGCTCAAAGCTAAAGGCTATTCTAAGAATGATTGGCATTGGTTAATAGAAAGATATTATAAAAAGATTTCGTCATGGGAATACAGGAGTCTTTCATTGGCTGGTAGAATTATATTAACACAAGCGGTCTTGTCGCAGATCGCTGTCTACTGGGCTCACTTGTTCTACTTCCCTGCAAGCATCATACACAAGATGAACAAGGTTTCGGCTAATTTTATCTAGGGCGGAAAGACAGATCTGTGGAAATTTCATCTCGCCAAAAAGGATAGTATCTCTTTACCCAAGCGCCATGGAGGATGGGAACTTATGGATTTAAGGATCTTTGGCCGAGAGCTCCTATGTCGAACGCTATGGCGAGGTATCTATGGCGAAGGTCCTTGGAGTAACACTGTTAATATGAAATACTTGAAAGGGAAACATCTGGAATTTTGGTACAGATCGGGGTCGATTGGGACAAAGCATGGTTCTGCTATTTGGCTTAGTCTACGGAAGATTGAGCAGTACTTTTTAAAGAATCTAAAATGGAGGATATACTCTTGAAACGGGATTCTAATTGGCATCCATCCCATTATGTGTGGTCACAGTGACATTATCATCCCCGAGAATCTATTATCTTTTCTTCACAGGAGTGGTATCTTTACTTGGGATAATCTCATATCTGCTTGGCATGGCTCTACCCCTATATGGAAGGACGCAAGCGACCTTTGCTTGCTGGATAATCTGGTCGTATCTTGGAAAACTATCACAGATGTCTTTGGCTGTCGTGGGTTTCAAGGCTTCGGGCTGGCAGATCATCTAACATGGTCCGTGTCAAACGCTCAATTGCCGGCGCGGGTTAGAGACATATACACAGACATGATCAATTCGAAGGTCTCTCCTACACGTGAAAAGTTTCCTGTGGTCTTCTGGAAGGCGGGATGCCCCCTGAAAATTATCTACTTTGCGTGGTTGGTGTTCTACAACAAGAACTTGACTTGGGATAATTTAAGGAAAAGAAGCTGGAACAGTCCTAACAGGTGTTCGATGTGCGAATTTTCTGAGGAGTCAAATATCCACATGTTCTTACAGTGCAACTCTACTCGACAAATCTGGTATGATCTGGCTTGTTTTTATGGTTTTCCTCATGTTGATTTTGTTTCTACCCATGCAGCATTCGAATGGTGGAGCAGGTAGAGAGATCCACGACATTTCCTTATCTTATTTTTTCTATGGTGCGCATGGAAATGGCGGAACTCAAAAATTTTCAATGACTCAAGGGATCCTCTTAAGTCCATCCTGCAAAACATTTTCGCTATCTGGAACATGGTCTATGGAAGCATGGATGGTTGAGATCTCTTGTCTTGTACAGGATCTCTCTCCTCCTTTTTCCTATTTTTTGTATGCCTTCATGTTTATTTCGGCTGGGTTTTTTTGGTCCCAACCTCTGCTATTGCTCCCACAACGCCTTTTGTTTGTTTCTTGTTACAGTTTATACAGTACTATGTGTAATGATCTGATTTTGATGTTGTAAAATTGTCTCTAGAGGACCTTTGAAGACGTATCTGCCCTCTTCCTATGGATGATACTCGGGCCACTTTTTGTATAATTTCGAAGTTTTTATATTGTCTCAATATAAAAAAAAAATGATGCTTTTTCTCTCTGAAAAAATATTTTTAGCATACAACAAATTAGATAAAGTGATGAGTGACATCAATTTTCATCATCTAAAGTTCATTAATATATCACAAAAAGGGCTCTTTGCATGTCCACCCACTTCTCTAATGATATTTCATAGAAAAGCATAAAATATTGACGATTGGTTGTCATAATATATCTAAAAGATCTAATATACATGTAAATATGCAAGCCGTTTTTAAATACCTAACTATATGGAAGAGTCCATTTACCTTCAGGCCTAAGATATTTATTGGAGAAAATGTTGATATGGAGGGCCATGACTATGGACTACTTCCATTTGGTACAAGATATAATATCTACACTAGTGCAAAATTGGGCGTTAATTTAATTTAGTCTATGTTGGGATACATGCTTCACCATATCATAGGAGAAACTCCTAAGAAAATTAGGGTATAAAGTAGACATATCACACAAAGTCCAAGGTTTGTTAATTTCATCGCCTCTCATTTGGATGCCATTTCCATTCCTCAATTGCATACTTATATTAATAAATGATAGCCACTAAACTAATGCGATAATGTATTTTGAATTTCTTTGCAAAAAAAAAATAACTTCTTGTTTGCCCCTTTTCCGTAGTGAAAGTAGATTTCTTTCTCCCAACTTAACCAAAAGACAAATGTATAATTTCAATGCAAATATGATAATAACCAACTTGAATTTAATTTTTTTCTCTTTATATGGTGTCACTTGTATAATTTGAATTGATATATTAAATTTATTGAAGTGCTTTTACTAATCCTAATACATAAAATTAGTGGACTACAATTCCAATATAAACAAATATCATTCCACTTTGGAGATTTGTATATTTAAAAGTCATCAATAAATGTTAGTGCTTGGTATGTTTCTCTAAGAAAGAAGCCTATTGGACTAAATGGGAAAACAAAATTCATTGAGGTATAAAGCAATTCCTATGCACACCACATAAATAAGCTACTTCAATAATATTTGTCCTCGTGCCATTAATAAAATTTTCCCTTGTTAACTAATTGATATTGTGATTGTTAAGTTATTTGACAAATTGGACTATATCAACAACTAATTATACATGTTTTTTATTTCATTGTTTTTAATAATAAAGTGTCAAAGGTTTAGTTAAGAGATAGTAGCAGTAAGGATTAGGTTAACTAGTAAATACTCTTGCAAAAGAGTTCATAGAGCTCTCGATATAAAATCTTATTAATTCCCTTATGGTTACTCGTTGGTATTTTAGTTTCCAGTTACTATTGTGCTCCATTTGAAGACCAAGAAGGGAGCTATTTTTTTATTACACAAAGTATAGATGACAGAGGTACAATTGTGTTTACAACTGTAAATTTTCTGAACATTGACCTTAGAACTGCTGCAATTCAATGAAAACATTTTCTTTAACATCCAATGACGGAAGTTCGAGCTGTAGTTGTTTCATTACCATGCATGGTTGTGAAGGATGGAATAAAGTCAAGGTTCAAGAGGCTTGGTCAAACTTTTGGTGGAAGATATAGTAAAGAATCATCCTGATATCCAACTTAGTTGATAACTAGAATGGGGTTACCAACGAGGTGGATTCCCTTCCATCCGTGAGGTCTATATCTTGGAACTGTGATTCAGAGAATTTCTAAAATATTCCATTTTGAGTAGCATCTATCAAAGAAATCCATCGCTGAAAATTTCCATCTTCCTATGGCCCCTAGTTAAATGGAAAACCTTAACTTGGACTAACATTCAAAAATGAAATTATAGCGACATCTCTTGCTATTTTTTGTGCCTTCATGAAGCTGAAATGTGGAGCACTTCTGCAAGATTTCTCCCTATTCCAATCATCTATTGAGAAATCTACAAGCTAGCATGAAGAGATAAAATTATGATCTATCTAGTCCCCCTTGCATTGTTAACAATTAGAGGGCTCATCCTTTTAACAATCCTAACTTGATCCTCATTTGCAATACCTTTCTAAGTGTCCTCTTGCGAATATTTGGAAAGAAAGGAATTATGGCATATTCAAGAATCTCTCCCTCCACAACTTTTATTAGATCATAATTCAAAACAATCTAAAGGAATCAATTGTCATGCATAACTCAATACGCAAAGACTAGCACGCCTTATGTGAGGAGGTCTTGTTACTTCATAGTTAGTTATCTATTCTAGGAATTATTATTTCCCCCTTCTCTTCTCTGCTACAATTTCCATTCCCTCCTCTTAGATCCCTCCTCCCCTTAATTTTCGAAAGCTTATTTTTTTACGATGCTTGAAAAGGTAACCCAAGCAAGGTGGGATATGGGCATATCTTCATGGATAATTTGGGATCCCATATCTACATTTATATATGTTTTGTGAGATATAATATTAATAACGTAGTAAAATTGAAAGCCTTACAAGATGTACTATTGATTTCCTAGACTCAAGGCCAGACCAAATTTATGGTATGGGAGATTCTCAACTTGTTATAAACATAATCAAATGAATCCTGGAATGCACCTAAACTTGAAGAATGTCTTGTATTTTGATACATGAAATCCTACTCATATGAGTATCATTTCTCCTTCCTTCCATTTTGATGATCATCCCAACCCACATCAGAAGAACTGGAAATAACATTACAGATAAATTAGATAATCATGTAAGTGTATCATCATACTTGCAAATATTATCCTCATGGAAGCCCTTTGAAGACTGTTCCCTCAAATAATAATGTTGGACTATATCTAAAAAATAAAAAATTTCCCTTACCAATCTCTTTTTATCTTATTCTTTCATAATATTTGTTTGTAATTCTTAGCCTGAGATTGGCCTACGTAGTGCAATTTTTAGGTTTTGGTTTTTATATCAACAAGAGGAAACATGTTCTCTTATCTTTTAAAAAGGTTGACATTACAGGTTAGATCTACCTTTCCCAATGGTATATAAGCCTATATCATTGGGTCATAATATGTACTTCATGTTTTCACGAAACATAAAATGTTTGCTCCATGAAGAGAAAACTTAGCAATCAAATTTTATGCCACGTAAATCTTTGCTAGTTCTTAAAATGGGTTGATAATGTCCTAAATTCGAAATCATTATTATCATTATGGGCTCTATCCCTAGTAACAACTTTCCATTTCTAAATACTATCCATTTTCCTTCATTTATGACTTCATTTGCTATTTGAACTTAATCTATGTCTTATGGGTATAAGAAATTTTTTTGAGAGATCATATTTTGTTTTAAGTATATTGAAAAATTATGTATTTGAATTAATGCAACTACCAATACCCTTCAAAGGAGAGTGTTTCTTCCCTATATAAAGTTCTACATCCAAAGGATATTTTTCCCAATATGATATTTGCTACCCAAAGGAAATACATTGTATCTTATGCAAAACGAGTAAAAAGTATACTTCCCATGCTTTTTTATTGTATGATGATATGTATTTGTAATGTTTTTAAACTTATAAACTAAAAAAAATTGAAATATGTATATTTTAAAAAGATAACATAAGAACACATAAGAAAATACACAATTATAAATCAATGAAAATGAAGGGGCATTTTACCTTAACACAATAACTTAAATCGACTCAACTAGCATAAGATCCAAAAGAAGTATTGGATATTTAGGTATTTCAACTATTTCATGTTATCTCCAGAGAAACTTCTATGAGGTGGAAGAGAATGAGGAAGGAGATTACCATGGTATGAAGAAAGAAAGAAAAGGAAGTTGTCTAGACTAATTGCATAAGTTTAGTTATGGATAAACTACAACCATTTTGCCTAAGAAAAAGTGAGGACCGATTGGACTCAATGCAAAAACTAGTTCATCAACTTGTTACTGAAAATGTCCAAATGAGAGAATAGGTAGAGCAGCCATAATAGCAAAATAAGAAACAAAAGACATATGAGCTATCCTTTATACTTTAGTATGAAATTGTCATGTTTAAAGAGGTAAAGAATAAACTACGAGAACCAATGGATAAGCTAGATACTTTTAACGTTCTCCTCAATTACTAGCTAATAAATTTGACACCCGCCTCCAATGGATTTCAGATTCAAAAGGTACTTAATAAGGACTTGTTGGAGAAGAAGAATTGCACAAATTTGACACCCGCCTCCAATGGATTTCAGATTCAAAAGGTACTTAATAAGGACTTGTTGGAGAAGAAGAAGTGCACATTTGATCCTTGGGAAGTATCATCCCTTGTACTTGGTTTCAATTTGGTTGCCTTCTACATTGGGTAATTATTGGTTTGGTCAATGACTATTTTATATCTTGTTTCAATCAGCTAAGTTTGCAATGCCTTCTAGGTTTATAATAAACAATCCTTAAATGTGGATATAAGTAATTTTCTACTCATCACCTCAAATGTTTTCATCAATTTCCCCGTTTAAATAGGTTAGAATTATTACATTATTGCATTTAGTATAACTATTAACCCCATAGGTGCACCCATCAGTGTAATGATCATACACATCTCATAGTACTTACACACAACTAAGCATGGGAGATGAGCCAAAATTTGAATTGTCCTCTCATGCCAAATACTGTGAGATTCAGTAGGGACCTCATACCATAGAGAGTCACAAACTATTGTTGGGAATTTTTTTCTATCAACGGGTATGTGAATTATGGAATCAAGGTCTATAATAAGGTTGAGACCAAAAAATGTGGTCATTTAAGGCCTCAATATGGATACTAAAGCTTTTCTCTGGAAATTTTCAAGGTGGGAGAAGTAGTAAAAATGACATGTAAAGTTGATTCCTCCAAATATTCCGCTCTAAATATGGCTTCAAAATAATATATTTATCCAACCACGATTATTTATACTTTATAGACCTTCCCCTTGGATTGTATCTAACAACATATGAACAATTTTTTTTACCTAAAACATCTAAGTAAAAGGCCTACTCACATTGCTTAGAAGAACATAATATGTCATTGTCAAAATCCTCCACCTCCTCAAGTTAAAAAGTAATATTAGGGGAAGCAAAAGTTACTTTGAATCCTAACACACCAACAGGATTAGCATTGAGGGGAAAGCTTAGAAATATCTAATTGCAAGAAGGAGAAACCATTCCACATTACTCTTTGGGTTCACTCAGTGTTGAGATGAGCTTGGAGGAGTTGGAGAAAATATTCCCTCTCCAGAAGTAATGATCTTAGCCCTCCTAGGGCTTCTAAAAACATGGCACACCTATTGGGACTCTGTAAATGGAAGGGACAAATTACCAAATTGGGAGAGACTTCGATCTGATTTAGTGCAGGAAGAAATTCAACGGAACACTAGAGATGGAGTAACATCCAAATATGAGGAGGAAGAGAATTTTGTCTTGGTTGGAAAGGGAAATAAGGGAAAGGGAAAGAAGGCCCAAAGAAAACCATAGACTAGCCATAACAATGGCAAGAAGAAGGACTTGAGCAAGATAAAATGTTTCTGTTGCCATGAATTCGGGCACTATGCACAAAGTGTTCACACAAGAAGTATAACAAGAAGCCTTCAAGAGGAGTAGGAGGTGAAGCACTTGCCTCAAAATTCGAATTAGACTTCACCCTGATTGCATGTATGGAAAAAACTATAATGGGGAGTGTGTGGTATCTATATTCAGATGCCTGGTTCCATATGACATGATGTAAAGAATTCTTTAGTAGCCAAGAGGAGAAGGATATCCAGATGCACATAAAAATTGGGGATGATGGGTGGTACAATACCAAAGGAACTGGTACTATAACCTTTAAGAGGGAGTTAGGCTCCCATCTTCATTTGAAAGATGTCATGTATGTACTTGGAAGAAGAAGAACTTGATCTCTATAGTTGTATTGGAGGATCATGGCTATGATGTTGTTTTCAGTAAGGGGAAATCCTTTCTAAGACATGTAGCTACCGGGCAAGTGAAACAAATTGGATTTTGTGTGAACAACCTATACAAACTTGAGGTGGAAGCTTGCATTGCACTAAGTAGAAAGGTAGGAGAAGTGCAGAGTTGGGATGTTGGAGAACTCTGGCACAGACACATGGGAGACTTACACTATATGGCCTTAAAAACCATGCAGTAGATTACCACCGGTCTCCCGAAATGCACCCTTGACCAACATGATGTCTGCAAGGGATGCATAGTGGGGAAGTATGTCAAATACACCTTCTAGGGCCGAGATAACATAGCTGGAGTAATCTTGGAGTGAGTCCACTCTAATGTATGTGGACCATTTTCTACAACCTCTACAACAAAACACAAATATTATGTTATTTTTGTCGATGAATTTTCAAGAAAATGTTGGATATTCTTCATGCAGAAGAAGGATGAAGTTTTCTCAAAATTTGTTGAATTCAAAGCATTGGTTTAAAAGGATACTGATCAGAAATTGAAAGCCCTGAGAAGTGATAATGGAGGAGAATATGTATCTAGCACCTTTAAGTACTTTTGTGCCAAATATAGTATTAGAAGAGAATTGACACCACCCCATAACCTACAACAAAATGGTGTAGTTTAAAGAAAGAAAAAAAGACTAGCGGAAGTAGAAAGAGCCATGTTGCATGATTAGGGGCTGCCATTACACCTATGGGCATAAGCATGCAACAACGCATTCTATTTGTAGAACCAGAGTCCTCATAGAATACTTGGCAGGATCACACCCAAATCTTTCTATGGGAGGGAGCGAGTTGTATCTCATTTCAAAATTTTTGGAGCTAATGTGTATTGCCATGTCTCCAAGGATAAAAAGAAAAAACTTGAGCCTACAACTGAGATGGGAGTCTTTGTGTGATACCTAGAGACACCACATAAATATAGGGTGTATTTGTCATCACCCAACGTGATAGTAATGAGGAGAGATGTCAAATTTGATGAGGAGAAGGCTATGAGATGCTATCTAGAGTGAGAGTTGGGTATCCCATCATAGGAGGAGCTTATAGTTCCTAAGGAGGAGCTCCATGCAGAGATTTAGGAGGTTTTGGAGTAGCCACATTCAGAGGAGTAGACAAGAGGCCTAGTGGAGGCACCCACAAAACCAGAATCTTCCGTTGAGGAGAGGAATAGAACCAGAGAAGCTAACAGATTGGTACAAGATGCATGGGAGCATGTGGGAGTTCCTTAATCTTAGCACAGGAAGAGGATGTCACCAGATAGGTCGATTGAGTATATGGCTCTCATTACTCATTGAATCAAAGGCTTCTTCATTTCAGGAAGAAATTTCTCAACTAGTGTGGGTTGATGCCATGGTGGAGGAGTAAGAATCCATCATGAAGAACATTGTATGGGAGGTGGTGTTGAGGCCAAAGAACAAGTCAATAGTTGGTTCCATATATATCTACAAAGTGAAGCATGCAGCTCATGGGAGCATTGAGAAGTACAAGGATAGATTTGTGGCCAAAGTCTTCTCTGAGGTAGAGGGAGTGGACTATGAGGAAACATTTGCACCAATGGAAAGACATTCCTCGATCATAACCATTCTAGCATTAGCTACACATATGGGGTGGAAGATCCACCAGATGGATGTGAATGCCACCTTTCTCAATGGTGTTATTGAGGAAGAAATTTACATAGAGTAGCCAGAGGGATTTGAGACATATGACTGGGAGACGTGTGTAGACTCAAAAGAGCCTTGTATGGCATCAAACAAGCACCCTGAGCACGATACACTCAAATTTATACATATATCAGTTGATTGGGATTCACCAAAAGTGAAACAAATGGCAACCTCTATCACATTGTGATATATGTCAAGTTGCTTATCTTGGTATTGTATGTTGATGACATGATACTCAGTGGAGATGAGTAGTGATTCGAAGATGAAGGACATGGAATTGATACATTACTTCCTTGGGTTGAAAGTATGGCAGGGTGATGGTCATTGGTGAGAAGTTTGTGAGTCAGGGCAAGTACGCCTCCGAATATTTTAGACATTTTACATGGAGAACTGCCAGCCTATGGTCACACCTCTAGCTACAAACTGGCGGAAGGAGAGTGCTTCTTTAAGAGAGGCAGTAGATGCTACCATCTAGAAACAGATTGTGGGATCCGTGATGTATCTGGTGAACACAAGGCCTGACATACGTTATGCAACTAATTAGCTGAGTCAAGACATGGTTAAGCCCACCAAGCTTTATTGGAAGGTGACAAATCATGTGTTGAGGTACCTTAGAGGTAAAACTAAGAATGGGGTATGGTAGAGGAGGAAAAAGGGAGTGAAGCTCTAAGGCTTCACTAATGCAGATTAGATAGGGAGTCCATCAGACAACAAAAGTACTTCGGGTGATACCTTCAGCGTTGGGTCTGCAGCGATTTCTTGGTATAGTAGGAAACAGAGGTATGTGGCACTCAACTCAACAGAGATTAAACACATGGATACAAGTCAAGAAGCATGTGAGGCCATATGGATGAGGAAAATACTTGTGGGTATTTTCAGTCAGCAGATGGATTTGGCAGTGAGTTATTGTGATAATCAGAGTTGTACCAAACTCTTTGAGAATCCAGTATTTCATGATAGGTCCAAGCACATTGATATCGAGTACCATCACTTGTGAAATTTTGTGCAGATGAATGTTACAGTACATTCCAAGTGAGAAGCGAGATGCAAATATATTGAAAAAGGCATTGTCAAGAGGCAAATTTAAATTCCACAGGTGTAGGATATGGTTGGTTCAAAATCCCTTTCTTGCTAAGAGGGAGTGTTAGAAAATGTAGCAAGAAAGGCTAAAATTGACTTGTTCCTTACTCAAATTTAGTAATTCAATTTTATAAATCAACATTATGACTTGGATGGAAGTTAGCTTATGTGACATGGCCTTGTCTACTTGTTTACTCAGTAAATTCTAGTTATAGGTTAGAAGTAGAGTTGTGCATACAATGCTGCTAAAATTTAGCAATCTAATTCAATTATTTTTAGTTTGACTTAGTTAACTAATCTCGAGCAACTAGTTGAGTAAGTTGAAGGTCAGTTGAATAGTATAATTGTTGTTAACTCAATTATTTCTCGGTTAAATTAGTCAATCAACGAAAAATAACCCAGACATGCATGGAATTTGAATTTCCAAACTAAAGTGGAGGAAAAGGTACACTAGTTGAGTGTACATGCTAAGCATTGAGGCAGGCGCTCAATTACTTGGGATTTGCACAAGGGAATAGTGAATTCCCCTATTATTTAGGAGCTTATTTCCTGAGGAATTGTGCAAGGAAATAAGAGAAATATGGGGCCTTGAATTGACTAAGGGTTGGCCATAGAAGGACAATCAATAGGATAACAGGTTTACAGTGCAGGGTGTGCTTTAGGATTGAAGGAATACATTGTAATAGTATCTCATTCTCATATGATTAATGAAAAGTAGTGGAAGGGTTTTTCCCTATTGAGTTTCCCTATAAATAATTGTGTTCTTGTGTTTTTTTTTTATGGTTCCATGTCATTGCATGTGTTTCTAAATTGTGATTTCCATTTCACAAAATAGTAGAGGAAATTTGTAATCTCTTGTTTTCAGTTCGAATACATCAGCAGTAGCAAATTTATATTATTTTTTACACTCTTAGGGTGTTGTAGGATACAAATATCTCAGCGATGGGCAGCTAAAAATGTTCCCAACACTCCCAGTTCTGCCTGGACCACACTCTTAGCCTTTAGGATTCTCACCTAAAATAAAACAACATTTGGCCAAGTGTATAGACCCTACTCTTACCTCAGATTTGATCACCGAGGTCGATGGATTATGGTTGGTGTATATACACACAAGATTGTTCCACTAGGGTGTGGTTTCACTAGTGCCCACTAAGTGTTGGACCTGCTAACATGTCAACAAATTCATGTTCTCCCACTTCCTCTTTACCTTGAAAACATAACGTATATGGACTAAAAAGAAACCTAGGCTAGGTTCATAAAGCAGAACTACAATTGTTGTGCGCCCACCCTCCTGTAGTTTCAAGGAGACTCATGGCCCAATTCCTAATACCTAAATTCTTAGTTTTGACAGAATAACTAGCGTAGGGATTGGTTAAACTAAGTATACACATAAATTTTGAAATCAATTGATTGAATATGAACACATAATTGCACATTCACCATGCACTTAATAATGAATAGCATATTCTAGGCACACTTTAAAATTCATGGGCATACATGACACCGTTCTAATCAGGAAGACATAGTGAGTGTCAAAACTCACGCATTCATTTACATTTAAAACACGCAAGATATTGCACCATTCACAATGTAACAAGATTCATCACACTCCATAAGGCAATACATATAAGAAATGTACATTTATCGATCTGTGTGTTTAATGATGACTGAAAAATGAAGGAAGGACTTCAACTCCCCACCCAATTGTAATCTAGCCATATTACAATCTCTCTTGCAGCTAATTACCCTAAGATAGATCAGGGGATGCATATTAAGGGAAATTTAAACTCGAGGCTTAATCACATAACCAGGAGGAGTCCATAGTTTAGTTAGTTTATCAACTGCTCTGCAATAGTAAGCACCAAAGTGACTCACCGGTTGAATGCAATGACAAACTAATTGTCTCTAATCGTATCAACAAAGATCAAAGGGACAAAAGTGGAATTGATGTCCAGGAAATCTTGCAAGGAAAAGTTGTCACGTTCTTCAAAGTTAGTTACCCCCACAAAATGAAGAGCCTAATAAATCGTTGTGTTTATAGAAGATAATGAATGGTAAGTGAAAAAACAACCTCAGCATAGGTGCGAGACAGTAGTAGCTTGCAAGCTGGCAAACCTAGGATGCATTGTCAGAATCGATTTTGCAGTTGTCAGATAATATTGTCTTAATTTGATATGTTTTTGTCTTAATTGTTAATTTTCTTAAATGAGTTTTGTTTTAAGTGGTCATTGCCTTAAATATAAAGTTTTGTCTTAAAATAATTTTGTCTTAGACTACTTTTTGTCTTAAATCTAAAGTTTTGTCTTAAAATATTTTTGTCTCAAATTGGTTTTGTCTTAAATATAAAGTTTTGCCTTAAAATATTTTTGTCTCCAATTGTTTTTGTCTTAAATATAAAGTTTATCTTAAAATATTTTTGTCTTGAACTGTTTTGTTTTAAAATATTTTTGTCTCAAACTGTATTTGTCTTAAATTTAAAGTTTCGTCTTAAACTGTTTTTGTCTTAAATTATTTTTGTTTCAAACTATTTTTGTCTTAAATTATTTTTGTTTCAAACTGTTTTTGTCTTTAATTTTATATTTAAGACAATTCAATTGATATTAAATTTTAATATAAAATAAAAAATAGTTAAAATAAAAAGAGACTTTTTTATGATGAAATATTTCTTTTGTCTTTAAAAAATGTCTTAAAAGTGCCCCTAGTGTAGTAGTGACATCATCTAATTTTAAGTCTACCACAATTCCAACATCTCCAATTTTCCTATTCTCTATTTTTTCAATTATCCTTCTCAATTCCTCACACATCCTTGATGTACTCCTCTTCATAATGGCATCCTTAGGAGCTTTCTCATAGTCCTCAAACATACTACTGTTCACAATCCTTTTTTTTCCACACGGCCTCCCACTATTTGTCTCTTAATATATACAAGCTAAAATGACCTTCTCTTAAGTTTTCTTGCTACCATGGTTGCACAAGAACTAATCTCATGGAACCCAACTCTCAAGAGAGAATTAGTTACAATACTTCTAGAAATTATCAACCACAATTTAACTAGCTTTGATATCACTTGATGAACCAAACAAATTTTATAATTTTTTAACATATTATAAAACAAAATTAACACTATTAAAATACAACAAGTATAGAAATATCACAACATGCAAATTTTATAGAACTAAACATGTCAGAATTAACAATGTAAATAACATGAAACATAAATAAATTCATAGATTCTAACTCTTTATTAAATAATACATCAATTTAGTCAATAAATCATATTCTAGAGATCTTATTCTATCCAATCTCCGTAACTCTTCACCTCCTCCTAATGCTTAAAGTAGCTTGTGGTCCATATATTGTTGATTGTTCTTTATCTTCACGTATTTAACTTCAGGTATTTATCTTTTAACATTTATATAACCTGCGTTAATTTTGTAATAATAATAACCTCTTTATTTATTTTACTAAACAAAGTAATTATACAATATAAAATGCAAACTAAACGTAAATATTTAATACTCATGAGCCCGATGCACTATGCAATATTTTACCTATTATTCCTGGGTTGTTTTATTAACTTGCAACTATTTTAAGATATACCATATATATTCATATTAACTACATTGTTTTTATTGCAATTGATGTATATTCATTTTTTTTGTAAGCTAAAGTAGCACCTTTGTTTTTCTACTTAACTAGGTTGAAATAAGTACAAGCATTTGGTGGCTTCAATACGTTCAGAAGGGAAACCAGGTTTGTTGGCTACCTGAAGTCTTTATAAGCCGACCAGTAGCAAAAAAGAAAAAGTCTGCATATCCATGCCAGATAAACTTCATTACCAAAATTACTAATCTGGTTTCCTATCGTCATTAGAAACTATAAACAGAAAAAGGAGAGCTTGTTCTCAGAGAAATAACAAGGAAAACCATTGGAACAATTAGAAGGATTAATCTACCATGATTTCAGGTTGAATGTCTTCGTCTCTTATCGTTGGAGCTAGCTTCTTCAGCTGTTGTTGAATTTCCTCCAACTTACTGTCCTACTTGAGCATAGTGATTTGGAGATTTTTCATTTCTCGCCTTAAATTGGGTATGCCCTGAGCCATCTCTGCCATTTCCACTGCAACCTGCTCCATTGCCTTTGCCAGTAATCTCTTCAACACCCAATATACATGTAAACCCTGCTTGGATAAGGACATGCATCCTCTGGTATTGCCCGGGTCAGGGATCAGGTTACCCCAGTCTTCCATCTCTGCTTCCGAGTCTTCCTGCATTGCATTTGCTTCTAGTTCTTGAATAAGTCTGCGAATATCAGCGTCTATTCCTTTGTTGTAGGCTTTTTCTGCCTCCTGCACCATATGTATCATGGTTTTTTGGCCTCGTCTCTGACATGTTGGAGAGGGAGCTCTTAATTCCTGTCTGCTGGATTGTCGAGTTCTTCCTCTGCCCCTACGCCCTCTTCCGCAACCTGGGCGAGTTGGTTTTTTCTTGGCAGCTACCTGAATCCCCTGCCCAACTTCGAAGGATGCGTTCCATGTGAGTTCCTCGCTTCCAAGCTCCTTGGCTTTCTTTTCCAAATTCGTTCCCTCCCCTTACTGCTCTTTTTCAGGAATTTTGACCTTCCCCGCCCCTTCTTTCCTGGAATGGAATTGGTAATTGTGCTCAGGGGTCTTCTCTTCCTCCCAAACCATATGTTTTTATGTCTCCAACTACCCCTGATCAGTATCTAACTGTGATCCTTGCATGCATTTGTCCTGACCTATCCAACTCCCTGCCTTGCTAGATTCGACCCTAGCCTTTCTCATTCTCCCGCCCGCTGTCTTCTGGCTGGTAGTAAGAGGGAAGAATTCCATGTCCCTTTGCCTTCGTTTACCTTCTGCAGCGGCTAACCCTCTTCCCTTTTCCTTAATATTGCTGGAGATTGCAGAGAAAGCAATGGATGGTTTTACAAATACATACCCCTTTCTGTGACGAGTTGCAGAGAATACCAGGCAGCCTCGAGCTCCCTTCGTCTCCTTCCTTAGCAGCATGCTAACTGCGGTTTTGCCCTTTCCTGCTCTTATTATTCTTCTGCCACCTACCCGACGTCCCATCATCCATTCCTCGCCGTTCCTTCCTCCTTCATCCTCCACTTCTCTGTCGCCTCCACACCTCGGGATTCTTCCTTACCTGCAGACCGTCTCTACGTCTTGTGGAATTATTATGTTGAGTGGTGGCCTGCATTGCCACCTTCCTACCTTCATCATAATTTCACACGTCGCCACCTCATCCACCCCGATCGGGGGAATTGATGTATATTCATATTAACTACATTGTTTCTATTGCAATTTATAATATATTAAAGATATACTTAGTTGTGCATTTTACCTTATTCCTCAAAATACATACGAAAGATACTCTCTAAAATAATTATATTTCATTTTTCTTAAATATCAAGAAGATGTGCTTTGTTTTGTTTTGTTTTCAATGTTTATTTTAAAATCTAAATATTTTAAATTGGTATTATAATAAATTTGTATTGTAAAAGTATTTATTTTTCTTTCTCTTGTTATAATCAATATGTTTTTCTTGATAATTAAAAATTTCTTTAACGTCTATCTCAATATAATTTTCTTGATAATTAAAAATTTCTTCAACATCCATCTGAGTATAATTTTCCTAATAATTGAAAATTTCTTTAACATCCATCTCTATATATCTAATTTTCAGATATAACAGAATCATACTCACTTTATTATCTAATTGACATTATACTCAACCATGATATAACTCACACATTGGTGTAATATAATGTCTAGTATTAAAATCTTAGTCTAGGTTTGTATGAATAATATTATGGAGCTTGAAGACCGTTGAAGGTTGCAAATATAAAGAGAACGAGTTATAGTCACCTTGAATGTATCATTGATTTAGAATAACAACATGATTGATCTACTTTGGCAAAGTTTAAGTCAACAATGTAACCAAATAGTCGTTGAAAAGTGGTGTTGCTCATTCAAGTTGAGAGAACAATGCTATTAAAGAGAACAATGCTATTAGAAGGATTGAAGAGTTATTACATAACATATCATGCATAAATACATATAGATGGCATAGATGTTTGCATCTAAGATAGAAATAGCTATAATATACATATATTTATAATCTTCAACAAATCACTTATATATAATCTTGAGCAAATTTCTTATAGTCTTTTGTGGATTATAAATAACAAATCAAAATGTATTAATGTATCATAATTTCATTTTTTTAATTATTGAAATATATATTATTTATGTATTTGACTTTACACTGAAGGTGTTCCTTTTTGAAAGACCTCACCACCGACATTTGTCTATGTTTTTGTTTTCCACCGTTCATTCAACTAAATAGTTGTCGTTGTTTTCCACGTTGATTTGACCAAACAGTAAGGAGGCACGCTACGTGCTAGCCATAATCCGTCAATGAATTTGAGAAGTAGGATCTCTCGTAGTGCTGCCATTTCTGCGAGGCCTGCCGCTGCTATCGGACCAAGGAGAATCCTTAGAAGCGTCCCCATCAGCGGTGGCCGCAGGAAAAACACAAAATCCAGGCCGTCGAACCCTGACCCCATGAAATCGTTACTAGCAGCATCAAGATTTCAATGACACTCTTTAAAATAATATAAAGATCCTGTGCGGTTTTTTTTGGTGGGGTCTGCGTTCCTGGCAGTGTGATATTCAAAAACTTGGTATTTGTTTTACAATTCAAAATTTGTTTCTAGTGCTGATTATTTCCATTAAGAATAGTCAAGAATCTAACTGGTCCTAACTCATGCATTGCCCACGAAAGCTAAATGATGCATTGCAAGGTTTTTTTGAGAAGTCTCCTGGAAAGATTTGGGCGACTAGCGTTGGCATGTGATTAACTAGCAAAGATGATTATTAGGCGTTTTGTACTTACTATCCTAAAAGCAGGTTGGTGAAACCAAGTAGGTATTATTAGAGTTGGGTGATTTGTATTCTTCACATGCAAACTCTGTAACATAACTTAACTAAATGAGAATGTGGTTTAAGGAAATATGTCATCAATGGTTTATGTTTTTATATCAACTTTTAATATTACCTATATTATCTTATTAAATTGAGATATGTTAAATCAAAAAGAAATTATAATGTAATGGCATAAATATATGTATTTATCTATAAGCTGATAGTCAAAAGATGGGTTGTTATATAGCGTGTGCTTTGTATATTTCATGTTTTGTTATTCTATTAAGACTCTAATCTAAGTGGTTGAGTGGGAGTTTATAACTCAAAAAATTTGAGTTTCTGAAATTACAATGTTAATTATAATCCAGTTCAGGAAAAATGGCCTGAGAATAGATCTCTCTCGAATGTAGGTTAATTATATAAAATATATCTATTATATTTTTTGGAATAGTAATAAATTTGATAATTATATATATGTAAAATTTGAAATTAATTAATTAATTTATATAAATGTAATTTTTTAAAATCAATTTCCTGGATCTGGGTGTTAATGCCGTCTTAACTGGCATTCATGCGCACTTAAGACGCATGAGGCCGCCACCTGCTGAGCAACGTGGAGCCCCAGACTTAGTTTGGAGGCGGGACGATGATAGTAATGGCCATGGCACGGTGCAGGACAGCGCCATTAATGGCGAGCGGAGCCCGACGCGGCCTGAGGATTGGTATTTACAGGAAGCAACTCGGCAAGATTTTCATTATTCCTGCAACTGAAGTTTGGTATGTTCGGTTTATGGTGAGTTCGGTGGGTGAAATCGTTTGGGAGCCCTGCCTTCGAGCTGGTCTAAGCTTGAATTGGCAGCCTTTCAACTCCGCCGACGCTCCTCGTTCCAGAATTCAGCTCTCAGGTGAGGGTAAGTGCCTCATTCGCGGCAATTGCCATTTCTCTGGTTGTGTTTTAAGGTTCAGTATTTCAAGTGTTCTCTGTTCGGCCTCGCATCTCCGTCTGTGGTATTTTCCTGCTCTTCGGAGCATCCCCGATTCCCTCTCCACTTCGCTGACCATTTCATTCCTCCTCTCCGCCATGAAAAGATCGGGGAAGCGTTCTCGCTCCGGCGATAAGTCGGGCAACAGCAAACGACATGCTGCGCGCCCTCACTCCACCCCTCAGCTTACCACCATCAATCTGACTTCTCCTCCGGAGGATTCCCCTGCTCCTGTCCCAGGACGCCATCCAATACCCAACAGCGCCTTCCAGTCCACCCATTTCAAATTCCAGAGTAACCTGAACCGCCCCCTGGTTTCCGCCAAAATTACCATCTTGATGACGGAGGAAATCAACCAGGTTCCTCCTATAACCTGTATAAACCCCAATTCCTCCGATAGCAGTGACCACTCCTCGGCCCAGTTTGCCATGGCTGCCAAGACAGAGGATGTTCCGGTAATTCAGGTCGACTCGCCTTCTCCAGTCCCTCCTCTGAGCGATTGCATCAACCTCTTCCTGGACCCCGACGCTGGCAACACCGACAAGGAGCAGGAAGGCAACGTGGAGCATGGCAAAGAAGGGCACAACCACGACGACGCGTGTCAGCCAGATGCAGAAACACAGGGAGACGACGAACGCTGAACGGTTGGCATCTATGTTTGCCTTTTTTGGTTTTTGGGTAGCCATCTCTGGTTGTTGGCTCATTTTGGCGCTTCTCCAGCCGCGGCGGATGCAGTTGTCATGGTCTCAGCTCTCTCTCTCTCTGTTTCTTAGTATTCTCAGTTCTCTCTTTCTCTGTCTGTCTGTAAAGCCAAGGTATTTGGCTGTCTGTTCAGTTTCTATGGATGTCAGTTTGTTCAGTTTCATGGATGTAATCCCCAGCTTCTCTCTGTCGGGGAATTTTTGTAACATATGGGTTGTGCAGGCTTCGACAGCTGCCCCCTACTATAAATTTACGCTTACCAGTTAATAGAAAATAGATTAGTCTTTTGCCGAGAAAAAATAAATAAATTAAAATCAATTTCACATTAATATAAAATTTAATTTTTTAATTCAATTTTTTTTTTCACATATATATAATATATGAACCAAACAACAACTTGATACAATAAGTTTACTTTTATATATTATCTATATTAGATAGGGCACAAATTAATTCATAAATGTGACTTCATAAAAATTTCAAATAAATAAAAAGGTAAAATGTTATTTCCTTGTATGTTGGTTGCAATTTTGAAATGCAATTTTCTTTGCCTTAATGGAAAATTGCATGGAACCTAAGAGGCAAGATCATACACCTATTTTATACCTCAACAAAATAGGTTATGCTTTGTTTTTGGTCAGAGTTCACCATAATCCTCCCGATTTCATTTAATTGGTGCACGATCAATTCTCAGTGTACTCACTAGTGGTCTTACTTGAAAAAAGGCACAAAGCAATATGCTCCCGAAGGAACGCCTCCCAATTGTAAAAATGGGTGCTTTCTGTTAAAAAAAAAAAAAAAAAAAAAAAAAAAAAAAAAAAAAAAAAAAAAACCCTCCACCCAACCCTTTTGTTTTGTATTTCTTTTCATGAGCATGCATTTTTTTTCTTATTAGTGCTTCCAATGTGATGTCAGTACTGTGGATAACTGACTGTTTGGTTGGATTTAATTGTACAGGAGAGACACCATTTCTATTTCAACATAATTAATTGAAATTTGTTGTGACAGTTGAAAACCATTGATTCTAGTGTGTCTATGTTGATGAGTTGTAGAACCAAATTAGAGATAAGGTTCAACCTTTATTTGTTTCTCAGATTAAGCTAGCATGAAGAATTTATGGTTTAAGTTTATGATAGAAATGAAAGTTTGCAAGAGATTGCAAATGGTTGCTTTGGAGAAATGTCAGTATGTAAAATTGTGAAAAAACTTGATTATTACTTTAAAATTCTACATTTAGAAATTACTTATATATATATATATATATATATATATATATATATATATATATATATATATATATTAATATATATATATATATTTTTTTTTTTTGCTATTGCAAATTTTGTGTGTTAAAAATGAATATGTCATCATTATCATTAATTTGAATATAACTAAATTTATTGAGTTATTTGTATTTTATAAAAAAAAAATATGAGTATTTGTGTTATTAAAAGGTTTTTTGAAATTATGTAGCTCATTTCTAATCCTAAAATTTTGTTAAGGGCATGTATTAATGGGTTCTATTCTTGGCAAGATGCGCTTCCCAAATCTTCTATTCCTTCGGTGTACCTTTGCACCTTTAGGTGCAATTGCTAGTAATATTTTTTTTGTAAACTAAATATTTTGTTGATTAATTAACATAAAATAAAAAAGTTATTTCTGCTTTTTCCTAGTTTAATATAAAGAAAATCAGATTAATGATTGAACTATAAGTTTTTAAAAATTATATATGAAAATTTAAAATTAGAACCAAAAGTACTGAATGTGTGTTCCGTACATTGTTACTATTTATCCTAACTGCGAAAAAGTTTAGAGAAACAAAAAACCCACAAGTAAAACTAGAAAAATAGCACTAGATCATGTTAAGGGAGATGTGTTAGAGGGGACTCCTTCAATGGGTGATTTATCTCTACTAGGAGAGTTGCTTGGTTCAAGAGGGAGGCCAAGCTTGACCTCAAATATATGTAGGCATTGGTCCATCGATTTCATTGATAGTTGAAACTCATTGAACACCAGAAGAATTTCCTCTTTTGCTTTATTGTGGTCTAGTAGAACTCTAACCAAAAACGTCTTCATCTGCAAGTATAAATCAATTGTTGTATGTATTCATTATCTAGACTGCATTTATGAATAGTGTTAGGGATCCATGTAGCAATTTCTAATTCTATATCTATATTAGATAAGCATCCATGTTCTCCTGCTATATCTCGTTCTACCTCTACAAGCTCAACATGGATGTTAGGTAGTGTCTAGGAGTGATATAGACTAGCCAAATCTTTTTCCCACTAGCAAGCTTGATAGATCCCATGGGCTTCATAATAAGTTGCTACAATGTAGTAACAAGCTATTTGCATCAACATGATGAAAACACATAACAAATTGTAGGACTATAGAGAGGGTGGGGTGACAACAAGAGAGGAGAAGTTTCTAATGGGGGCACTAGCTAAAGTACAACCAACATGTTGATGAAAGTAATTTGAACCATGAAATCTCTCAAACCAAGAAAAAAACCCCAAAATCACTCGCCAAGTGAATGAGGGGAGCAGGAGGGAAGGTGCGAGTGAGGAGGGACAACTCTGGAGCTTCTAGTTGTGCCAACCCAAGCGATAGAGGTTGAAGGTTACATTGTTGAGGTAGACCATCCAAGCAAAAAAATGATCAGAAAATAGAGCCTTCTTAGATAAAAAAAAGATGAGGAAAATCATGGAAGCAAGCAAGGGAGAGACTAGATTAAAAATCATGGCATAACAAATACAACACTAGATGGGAGGCAACATACAACAATAATGAGAAAACAAAATGTCTTTTTGTCAGTCTATGACCTTAATATTCTATGGGAGGAGGTTTCTTGACACATGCTCTCATATTAGTTATGGGAAGTATGACAAACATGCCACCCCCTACATGTCGCGTTCCTTCCAAACTGTTCTCTAAAATATTTGATTTTTAACTTTATTTTAGGATCGATAATTTTTAAAAATATCACATATCAACTTCACTTTGAATATGTAAATAATTACACATCTTCCTCACAATGACTTATATAAATCACTTTTCAACACAAAATTTAAAAATCTAACTAAAATAAACCATATAAATCTATTCTTGATAGCATGCTCAATCCCAAAAAATAAAAATTGAAAATGCACATGCTAACACTGATCCAATAATGCACTAGTATGCAGTGCGATGAACAAATAGCTCTCATACATATTATTAGCCTTCTTGCTCGACGAAGAACCACCAAATCTTAAAATATAGAATGGACTTGCACAATAATGATCATGATGAATAAATTATAAAGAGAGAATGATGGAGAAATTCATCATTTCAAATTGAAGATATCATGTCAATAGTAAAATCATACAATATTTTATACAATTTTTGTATCAAAAATTATTTTCACTGGTTTTTTTTTTTTTTTTTTTTTTTTTTTTTTTTTTTTTTTTTTTTTATTATCAAAAAAAGTCAAGTGCTCTTACAACTCAAGGTATATATGTATAATAAAAATTAGAAAAAACTAATTAAATTAAAAAAAATAAAATGGAAATAATTAACATAACTTATTTATAATTTACACAATTGTTTACTCTTTATTTTACTA
This sequence comes from Pinus taeda, assembly GCA_000404065.3. Classification (NCBI taxonomy): domain Eukaryota; kingdom Viridiplantae; phylum Streptophyta; class Pinopsida; order Pinales; family Pinaceae; genus Pinus; species Pinus taeda. Next base: position 16,839 of record APFE031049467.1, on the reverse strand, counting down.
ATTAATAAATCTTAATTTATATCCAACCTAAACTAATTACTATAATAAAATTAATAATTTAAAAAAAATCGAATATCTTTTACAGTGACACTCTGCTAGGGTTTTGCAAGTCGGATTTGCTGAAGCACTAGACAATCAATAGCAACAACAACGAAGATGAGTGTGAGTGTGATAGGAAGGCCTCCTTTATCTATGAATGAGGAATCCACTCAAGGAATAGTCACTCTAGAATACAAAGTAACCACAGGATGGACTGTGAACAGTGTCCCGTCATTCACAAAAAGGTTATGGGGTCGCTTGTGGCATAATCCTCGTGGTATTTGAGCTATCTTGCTTTCCAAGTTAGGAATGATGATTTTAGCAATAGAAATCTTGACTTCTAGTCTTTTAGATCCAGGGACGGGATGCATAAAAATCAACATGTGTTTGAAAACCCTCATCCGCATGTGAGACCTTTTAACCTAGATTTGGACAATTTCATGGTCTGTATGAGATCAATCTTAGGGTGATCAATCTTAGGATGGTCTTTATGCCATACTCACTAAGTGTATAACCAAGGTGCCTTAATTTATCTTGTATCAAGAATAAGAGGACGAGTTAAAGGTTGGGGCACATCCTCCTCATGTAACCTAAATCCTTTAAAGATCCCATAAAGCTAGGACCTACACCTACAAACTCTATAGATCTCTCATGGCCAACATTCGTGGTGGAACAAGTGGTAGAATCACCATCTCTTAAATTGGATAAAATTATATTTAAATTCAAGGTTATGAATTATGCGTAAAAGGAAATTATTTTTCATTTTAATGGCTTTTGGCCCTTGGTACCAGGACTTCAAGAATGGGTGAACTAGAATTGGTCTCAAAATACAATGTTGTAGATTTCCTCAAAAGGATTCTTTGTTATGTTCTTTAAAAATTTAGTGGACTAACCTAAGGTTTTGGATAAGGACCCTAGTTTTGGGGCCGATATGGCCTCTCTTTCCAACCATGGTTTCTTGACTTTAATCCTCATACCATGATGGCTTTGGAACCCTAGTTTGGGTAAAGCTACCAAACCCACCCATTCAAATTTTACATCTAGATATATTAGAAGATGTGGGAAATTTACTAGGTCGCTTCATAAAAAACAAAATGAAAGGCTTTCAAAATGAATTATCACATTTGTTTCGAAGTGTACCTCAGTAAGGGGTTTCCCTATGAAATCCTTCTCAAATGGAGGGGTAGTATTTATCCACAACCAGTGGATTATGAATACATTGCTTTCTATTGCAGGAATTTTCAACAGCCCAAACATATTCAGAATGTCTTCTCCTTTTTGCAAGGGCCCTATACCTGCCCATATGTTAAATGAAAAGAGTTGTGGATGGTAATATTCAAAGGGAACCAAAGGATATAGATCACTATGGCTCACAAGCAGGAAAACACACAACAACATAAGGCATCTACTGCTCATCCAACCCCATCAAACTCATATTAACCTCATGTTGAGCCTTATTAACCCACAACAGAGGAAGCTCAACTTTCAATTGAAAATGAAAGAGGCTTACCCATAATTATGGCCCTACCAATGAGTGGACACAAATGCACCCATGAATCAGATCAATCAAATAGTGATAAGGAAACAAAAAATATTTCAGAACCTTAGGCAATGGAAATGTCATCATTATGTCATGTACATATATTATTTGATAATTCCCCAAAATGGATAGATTTCCATAAGAGAAAGAGAAAGAAGGAAAAACCTAAAAAAAAATAAAAATACTTGAAGTTGAGATTAGAAAGGTTGAGTTGAGATTAAAAATTTATATTAATAACTATTGAGATTATAATTCAAACTCGAAGTATTCTCTTCCATTTCAAAGCATATAAGCACTTGTTTCTTTGAAGGGAATACATAAATATATTATCTTTTATGTATAAACTTTTGCCCTCCCATTTTTTAATTTGGGTGGGTATGTTAATCCATGTGTAAATATATATTGCATTCCCAATTCTCTTTCTTTTCTAAACTCGGTTCACATAAGTGAGAGGATTAAAAAATAGAGAATAGAATGGGAGAAATCCTACCCCAATTTCCTTAGATATTCGATTACACCTAAATCATGGGTATATATAATGTTATTGATAACTGAATAAAGGAGGTGAACCAGAGTAGGTATGCTTGAATTCTATTATAGAAGTTAAAACTACATTGTTTACTTTTCTAAAAGCATATCAACATTAATGGGATGGTTAGTACCTTATATGTATTATATGTATTAATTCATGGGGAAATTATGACCTTTTAGTGTCCCTCTAAACCACTATATAATGGAGAACAAGGGACCTAAATAAACGAGAGATATAATGAGGAATTAGCGACCTAAATAAAGGAGAAAGAACTCGTCGGTATATTTGAATTCTATTACAAAATTAAAAGTATTTTGTTTAATTTTTTAAAATAATTTAATAATTGTGTCGAGAGGCGCTTTGCAGGTCAATATAGGGGAGATGTGTAGGCGTAATGTAAGAAAGTATGCATGTCAGCATTTTTTAAATGTTAGGAAAAATAAAAATAAAAAACTAACTTCATATGTTTTAATTAATATTCAAATTAAAACATATATAAATGTAAAATGTAAGCTACCAGTTTTATCAGAAGAAATTGGTTTATCCATAATGTAAAGTTAACATACTATTGTTTCTTTAAGGGGTTATTTTTGTATATATTATT
>APFE031049462.1:0-27597 GCA_000404065.3 Pinus taeda | reverse complement strand
CCTCCTCCACCTCCAACTCCACATCCACCACCTCCTCCTCCTCCTTCTCTTCCACCTCCTCCACCACCACCTATATCTTCACCACCTCCTACTCCACCACCACCTCCAACACCTCAACCTCCACCCTCTCATCCACCTCCTCCTCCAACTCCACCTCCTCTACCTCCACAACCTCCTCCTCCATCTCCTTCTCCATCTCCTCCTCCACCACCTCCCCCTCCCACTTTTCCTCTTCTTCTGGCTGTACCTCCACCTCCACCACAACCTCCTCCTCCACCACCACCTCCAACTCCACTTTCACCTCCTCCGCCACTTCTTCTAGCTACACATTCACCACCACTGCCTCGATGTCCACCTCCTCCACCACCATATCCACCTAGACAATCTCCTCTTCCACCACCTCCACCTCCATAGCATCTGCCCCCTCGTCCTCCAACTCGAGCTTTACTTCCTCCACCACCACCTCCTCTTCCTTCTCCTCCTCCACCTCCACCCACACCTCTTCCTTCAGTGCCTCCTCCACCACCTCTTCCTCCACCTCCAACTCTACCTCCTGCACCACCTCTTCTTCCACCTCCAAATACCTCCTCCACCACCTGTTCCTCCTCCTCATCCTCCCCGTTCTCCTCCTACACCTACACCTGCTCCTCCTCCACGTCCACCTCCTCCACCTCCATCTCCACCTCTTGCTCGACCACCACCACCTCCTCCTCCTCCTCCTTGACCACCTCCTTCTCCCCATCTCCTCCACCTTCGCACCACCTCCTTGACCACCTCCTCCACCTCCATCTCCACCTCTTGCTCGACCACCACCACCTCCTCCACCTCCTCCTTGACCACCTCCTTCTCCACCATATCCTCCACCTCCTCCTCCTCCACATCCACCACCTCCTCCTCCTCCTCCTTGACCACCTCCTTCTCCACCCTCTCCTCCACCTCCGCCGCCACCTCTACATCCACCGCCTCCTCCTCCTCCTCCTCCATCTCCACCCCTACCACCTCTACCTCCACCACAACCTCGTCCTCCTCCTCCACCTTGTCTTCCTCCACGTTGACCTCAGCCTCTGCCTCCGCCTCCACCTCCACCTCCTCCGCCTCCTTCTATGACACCTCCACCTCCGCCTCCTCCTCCTCCTCCTCCTCCTCCTTCACCACCATCACCACCACTACCTCATCCTCCTCCACCTCCAACTCCACCCGCTCCTCCACAAGCTCCACCAACACCTCCTCCACCTCCACCCTGGCCTCCTCCTCGTCCGCCACCTCCACCTTCACCTGTGTGGCCTCCTATAAAAGCCTAAAAAAATCAAATTTATATATCATTTCATTCTCATTATTTATTTATAGTAGTAATTCATATATCAATATATACATGGTAATATGACAAATAATATGAAAAAAAAATTCCAATATAAATAAGTAATTATTAGAACAACAATTTAATTAAAAAAATTGTAGAAGTTATATAAAAAGTATCAAAAGATGTTGAGAAAAATCAGACTCAACCCCATATTTATTCTTAAGGTCGATAACTTTTTAAAATCGATAAATTTATTATATAAAATCACAAAAATCACAATTACCATAAATTAATTATACAAAATCTTTAAAAATAAAATAAACAAAAAGCACAATTACGGACACGTAACATAAAACGCAAAACACAAAGAACTTTCATAAAATCTCCACTGGTCATAAGCCTTATTGTTATGTTATTGTGGCATTCCATCGTACTTAGTGGAGATAATTGTTATGTTATGTGTTCTATTTTCCTCCCGGAAGCCCCTGCGTCTTGAGCTAACAGCTTTTATTTTCAACTATGGAGCGTTTTTTTCTCGAAAGTATGCATCTAATATATTTTTTATTTTTTCAAGAACTGGTATTATTGCAATTATATACTGATTTTCGTTGTATCGTCGAAAAAAATAATTTACTTTTCTTGACAATCACTCAATTCTTTGGAAATAAGAAATTACAAATCCTAACAACATAAAGAAATTTTAAAACGCAGAAACTTTATAACAAGAGGATCAAATCTAGTACTTGCCTGGGCCGGAAATAGACAGAGTCACCGACTATGAAAACCTGTATGGATTCATGAAGCGATTTGACAGCTGCCATGGGATCTTCCTCTTCCGCAAACTTCATACAAATCTTCAATAATTTCTGCCGAGAAATGTAGGAGCCCGTGCAATCATTTTATTAGAAAATCGATCCGCGTGATAACGTCTTCGGCAGATATGTTCAGACACAGGTAGTCTCTTGCATATTTATTCCTCTTGCCAGCGATTGTTATGGATCACCATCTGTCCGACATGGGATTGCGCGGGTATAACCACTCGCCGCCTTTCAAATTGAACGTGTTGAAGTGAACAGGCTCCCAAGATACAGAAGCAACAACATTGTGGATTGAACACACGACCTGGAGCGTGGATCGAACACACGACCTTCATATATTTAGTTTGACGCTCTCCCAACAAAAATCCATAGTCAACAACATTGTGGATCGATTTGGGCACATCTTGAAACAACGGGGAGAGATTTCTATTTTGAAATCCACCTTGAACAATGAGGAAATGGCTATGAAGGAGAAGTCTGGAATTCCTCTGTCATCTCTTAACTAAATGCGCAGGTTGAAGAGATTCTGATTGTGAAATCCGCCTTGAACAATGAGGAAATGGCTGCAATTCCTCTACCAGCGGTTAACTAAATGTTAGGGTTGAATTCAAGAAATATTAATTACAACATCAAAAAACCAAAAACTTAAGTAAATTTAGAAAACGGAATGCACAAAAAAAACGTTAAATTAAAAAAATAACAAACAAAAAATAATTAATTTTTAAATTTTAAAAAATAGAAATTTAAAAATTAAAAGCTAAATTTAAAAAATAACGTTTAATTGTCTTTGAAGTAAAAGATCGGCAATCTCAAAATTACAACCAGCTAAGGGTAGAAGAACAAAAAATCAAAAATTAAATTTTGAAATAACATTTTTTTGTTTTTAAAGTAAAAAATTGGCAATTTCAAAGTAAACATAAAATATAGAACCTATTTCTATATAAATTGTAACTTGAAATTCACATATAGTAACCTTTTTGTAATTAATAATGTGGAACATACCTTAAATGTGGAAGAACAATAAATTCGATTAAATGTACTTCACATACAACACTATAAAATAGTTGTGCATACCAGCCTTTCTTCTCCATAGCATTATGACTTTCTTCAATATGGATAGTAGAATTTACTAAGAGTATTTAAATTTTTCTTTTTGACATCTTTATATTTTGGTGTATTTTGTCAATGGAGATACCTGGTTCTCTATCTCTAAGTTGAATATGACGACCAAATTTATCAAGTAAAAGGGTTTAGTTGGTACCAATTAGTTAAACTTTGAGTAGAATATTAAAGGGAACATAAATAACTTTTCTCCTTCAAATTATCTTCTTGTTTCAATAATTGTAATGCTTAAGATGGACCAACTAATCTCCAAAATTTGTTGTTCTCAAGCATTAGTATGGAGGTGTGAATCACTTATTTTTTTGTCTAACCTAGAAATGATTACTTACCTTCAATTTATTCCTAGACATGTCCATATTGAGACAATCCTTGCAATTATCATTATCTTCCTTACTCAGATCCTAATTCAAATTATTACAAAAAGTTTATTATTACATGCTCTATTAACAAAATATAAAATGGTGTGCATAATATTTTTATGCATGATATTCTCTATACATATAGACTAATTCTTAAAGTATTATAATAATTATCTACGCTAATTAATAATAATATAAAAAAATTATATATTCAGAGTTGTTTTCAACTAGGATTAAGACTTTTCATCGACACTAAAAATATTTTAAAATAATAATAAATAAATAATTATTTTTTGTTGTTTACTAACTATCAATAAAGATTATAATAATAATTTATTAGTTAAATATTATAGTAGGTGAAAAAAAATATTGAGGGAAATAGAATAATTTTGGAGAGACCATCAATGAAAATAACATAAATATATAAAATTTTTTTATAGAATAAATATTATTTAAAAAATCAATTTGAAGAAAAAAGGTACAGGACGGTTAGAATTATAGAGGTATTTCCTTTTCTCATTAGAGTCCATCAGAACTTTTCACACACAGAGAGTATTGCGATCTTTCAATTGTTTCAAGAATTTAAGCTAGAAAAATTTAGTGGAAAAGGCCATTTTTCTATTAGTTAGACTACGTGGAAAAAAACACCCTTTATTGTCAAATTTTCAAAAATATTTATTTTATATGTTTTCACTTTTTTCTAAATTTAGTGATAATGCTAATTGAATATTCAATCCATACCTCCTTTGACATGATAAAATAGAGTAGAAATAAGTGTTATATGTCATTTCCTATATGCATTTCCATTATCCTCTTTATAAACACCATTATGCATGCACATTACCATTTTTTGTAGTGACTAACTCAGAGAAATCGATTCCATGGAATGCTTTTCTGTTATGCTGATGGACCATCAATGGAGAAGGATTTTTTTTATGATGTAGCCCGGCTAAATAAGAATCTTCCCATATGTTTCATCGTTATATATATATATAGATACATAGATAGATAGAGCATGGATCTAGGTTACACATTTTGGCAAGAGAGGGAGTGTTAAGGTGAAAAGAAGAGCACATGATCAAGTAGCTTAACCACCCAATCTAGCCATTTGTAAGTGGTCTATCAAGATTCTTGAGTGCTAATAAAAATAAATTTATTAATATATTTGAATTGAAAATTTATGCGCTCCATCTAGCGTTTAAGCTTTTGAGGCTCTCGATTGGGCTTTCGAGGTTTTAAAATACACATTTCTAGTTCACCTTATGCAAATTTTTTTGTACCAACTTTTTTTACCCTAGTGAAATTAGAGAAAAAATTGTCCTTTGGTGTTGGATTGGATCATATTTTATTAAGGAAGGAATATTCTATCCAATGGCATATGAGTTTGAAATATTCTAATTGATATGATATTTTTCATCTATTTTTCCCTTAAACATATGCTTCATTTTTTGAAAAATTTAAAGACTTTGGATGAAAAACAATGACAAAAAAATTTCAAAAAAAAAAATTAAAAAATTACCACTATCTTAGTTTACTATTCATGTAATAGTTGGAAAAAAACTTATGGGAATACATGTGTGTGCAAAATCCAATTAAAATATTTCTTCGTAAACATAAAAAAAATAATAATTTTTTTTCATAAACAAATAAATTTTTTGTATGAAAAACTTTGCTCTCTCATTGTATATGTATATTATATATATATATATATTATAATATATATATATTATATAATATATATATATATATAAAATCAAGGAAATATTCTCCTCAGTACCACCACAATCTTCTTCTCCTCTAGAATTGGGTGCACAAGAATGAGAATTGATTCATCAATGGTATAACCCTTTAGAAATGATGTAATTAATGGAAGAGGTATGGATATAAAGTTTATTGAAGTTACCTTTCGTACAAACACAACCATAAAACCATGAATGTCTATGCAGGATATCTATGGAGGATGTCCATGATCAAAACACATGTGTGAAACCATTGCCATAAAACCTTAATTTTAAGATGTCCAAGGAAATTATTTTAAATAAAAACCTTTTTTCAGAAATTAAGGAAAATCACTTACAAAAATTATAGACTCTAAACATAAAGGTTAATTGAGTGTTTGGTCATTCTATATGGATGGGAACTCTTGTTTCTGTGAAATTTCTTTTTCTTTTATGGGGAGATAATGGTACAACATATAAAAAATTTAACTTAGTGATGAGGCCGCAACCCGCAAAACACAAAACACATAATCTTTAAACTCTATCTATGCATATAACCATGCATTGCAATACACAGTAAATCCAACATATTATCCCTGATAAATGTTAAAAGCTCTGAAAGTGCCAGACAATACATATGCACACAAATCACTGAAATAATTAATTAAGAAATAAATTATTTACAAGAGAAATCATGGCCTATTCATGGCCTCTTATTCTTCATACTCCCTCATTCTCTCTCACTCTCTTTCTCTATCTCTCTGATCCTCAATGTCCTTGAGGCTACATTATTTATAAAACTTAACATGATAAAAAAATCCTAAAATCACTCAACTAAAACCTCTAAGAGTCTACTTGCAATGCATACACATGGAAAAAGCATCTTGAGGCTTTTTCCCATCTTTTTCCCTGTTCTAAAATACAAAAGCCTTCCTTATCCACATCTATTGCTTTTATGCCTAAAACACTCCCTATTTTATTAAAAATAACAAAATATTTAAAATAATCACACCCCCCTTTTTATTCCATATTTACATATGAAGAGGGTCTTGATGCTCCTGCATCATACACCCAACCTTAAATTAATCATGATCTCCTGATCATGTGTTCGGATCTGTGTATGCCTGGATCCCACACCTTGTGCTGCAAGCCATCATTTGTCGCTGATTTTGTCTGTTGTTCTTCTCCAGGTCTCCACACCTTATGTTGCATCGCTCCACTGGCGCCACTCTTGCAATCTTCTGTTGTCTTCTTTTTTCTACTTCTCCTCTTTTTCTTCACTGGTGTTGGTCTCTTCCAGGACTCCTTCATCATCCTCCGCATCATCATTTTAATTTCTTTGTCTAGCAGACTTTCTCCAGCTTCTTCAGTAAGACCTGTCCTCACAAAACAATTGTTAGAATAAAAAACATAAGGCATTAGTGCCTCTTCTGCTGCTATCACTGTTGTCTGAGTTGTCACTATGGATGTTGCTATTGTTGTCGCCATAGATGTTGCTACCGTTTTTGCCATAGATGTTGCTACCTCCCAAAATTCTTGTCCCTCTGCAACATGCTTTGGCTCATCACCTGCAATTCCATCTGTAACTTCATCTGCAACTTTATCTGCCACTTTTCCCTCTTGTTCACTGCACTTGCCTCTTTCTTCTGCAAATCTGCTTATCATACTCTGGATTCTCCAACCAATATTCTAACAATGCAATCTCTCGGTAGCATCGTTGAAGCACCTCATCATCACCTGCATTCATACATAAACTTTCAGTATCAACTGTTACTTCCTTTATTTGTGCTTCAGACTGATTCACTTCCACAAGAACTTCCTCTTGTGCTGTAACATATTCATGAGATGGCACATCCTCCTCAACACCTATAATCGCATCACCTGCAAACATACACAACTCATCAGTTTTTAAACTGCAAGTATTTTTAGTCCTCACTGCTTCCTTCAACAGTTTCCTTTGAACCAATCTGCATGTGGGATTTTCAAATTTCATCTCTGGCACAAGAATTTTAAGTCCCTTTCTCACCAAGGCAATCAGAATTTGCCTCAACCTCCTCTGCAATTGTCGCCAAATCACTCTCTTTCCCTTCAGTGGAAAGATCCATTTTCCTTTCTGCTTTTCCTGCTCCTGCAATCGTTCTTCCAGTGCCTGTAACTGTGCCTTTATTTCTGCGATCTTTCTTTCTCGAACTCCTGTAGTCATCTCATCTCTATGGCTTCTTTTTGAACCTCTGCTTTCTCCTTTATGACTTTTAGTAGTCTTCTCCATCTCCATAAGTTCTTCAGCTATGTGTTGCATGAAGCCTCTGCCACAACAAGCTCTCTTGCTACCACTTACCTCACCAATCCTTCCCTCCGGATCTGGTCTTTTGGTAATCATTGGTTCTCTGCTGGAACCTTTTGAGCATCCTCCACTGCTCCTGTAGGCTTCCCTCATCTGCAACTTTATTCAACCTCTGTTGAATCTTTCGGTTCTGCCACATTCACTTCTCCTTCCTCCCGCTGAGATTTCTTCACTATTCCTGTAGATCAATACTTATTAGTCCCAAAAATCATCACATGCAATTAACAAAAAAATACTTGAACCTTCAAAGGAAATTGTTCCCGCTCTGATACCACTTGATGCTAGCTGGCCTGCAATACCCAAGATCTCTTCACTTGCAAAATACATCTCACTTAAATAACCCCAATGGCCAATTCAATTCAAATAATTCACATGCATTCATCCTTCCAGTTATACAACTTTCACAATCATCCAATCTATCTATCTATCTTACAAACTTATGTTGGCTAGATAATTAGAATTGATGGCCCTTTACAAACTGCCCGAAGGCTCCCAACCAGAAAACCTCTCACACTCTATCTCTCTCACTCTCTTTCTCTATCTATCTGATCCTCAATGTCCTTGAGGCTACATTATTTATAAAACTTAACATGATAAAAAAATCCTAAAATCACTCAACTAAAACCTCTAAGAGTCTACATGCAATGCATACACATGGAAAAAGAATCTTGAGGCTTTTTCCCATCTTTTTCCCTCTTCTAAAATAGAAAAGCCTTCCTTATCCACATCTATTGCTTTTATGCCTAAAACACTCCCTATTTTATTAAAAATAACAAAATATTTAAAATAATCACACCCCCCTTTTTATTCCATATTTACATATGAAGAGGGTCTTGATGCTCCTGCATCACTTAGTATTTGGGATAATCATCCTTAATCACTATTTTGATAAAAAAATCAACCCCAAAAGGTTTGAACCCTCGAATTTCAACTATCCGAAAAAAATCTCCCCTAAACTTTTATATGCATTAATGAATACTATAAATGAATTCCAAAGAGTAATTTACAAGAGAAATGTGTTGTAGAAAAGTGTATACTTCAAAATAAATAAATAAATATTGTTGGGTTATTCAATGAACTTAAAGACAACCCGACAAACATGGCTGCCACAAATTAAAAATTAAAATGTACTTTTAATTAAAGTGTATTTTTCTCCAACCATTAGGTACAAAAATTGTATTAAGAAAAGTGTAACTTTTAAATCATAAGACCAAATTTTGGGATTTTTCAAACAAAAATTATTACAATTCCCACAAACTAAAAAAATCATGAGGGAAAGGAGAGCATGCTCGAGGTATTGGAATGTAAAGAAAATACACAAGCCTCCTCTATTAGATATGACAATCATTAATCGTATAAAAACTTAGGAAATGGAAAGGAGACTATTCAATACTTAAATGTGAGTTTTTCTTTTCAAATTAATCTCAATACCATGATATATATTTTCCATAGTTAATTTTAATTATTAGGCTGATAGTAGATATTTAACCCCATGGAATATGTTGGAATACTCATGGTAATATTGACATGTCAATGATAATATTTCGGAACTCATGGAATATGTTGGAACATTTATGGTAATATTGACATATCAATGATAATATTTTTGTCCAAGTTAGGTATATTATATTAATTAAATTATCTCAAATTAATTAATTTAGGAAAATGGCATATCAACACATGATATTGGGAATGTGGTATTTCTAAGTCATGGTAATGTAAGAAGAACTATTGCCAAATTAAGAATTTCTATAATAATAGTGCGGGTGAATCTACATCGATAAACATATTTTTGTATGCTATATAACTCCAATAATAATAATAATAATATTACTAATATAGTTTAGTTAATTTTTATGAATGCTTAATTTAGTTAACGCAATATGTATAATGGCATTAGTGTTTTGATTCTTATCATAGAGTGATGGCTATAGAAATTTTCAATCTAATTAATTATACAGTCACAATATTTAGAATAAAACTAATAAATCATTCAAAATATTCTATGTACAATGTATTTTAAATTATTATTTTTAATTAAATTGAGAAGGAATAGAGATCATAACTACATTTTAAATAAATCTCAATCTTCTTCTCATCACTAATATTAAAAATATTGATTATTGATTCTCTAGCATAAACCTATTGGTTATTGATAATTAAATTAAAATTCTAGAAATCCTATTATAAGGTATACACATGTATCAACACAATAAAATTAAGGAATCATAAATATTTTTCATAAATTTTGTTATATGTATTTTAGATTTGTAAATTATGTATTCCCATATTTCTTTTAATCACAACTATATTTCACTAAAATCCACCTTTGAATCAATGTGAGATATGAAAAACACCTTCCACGTGATTTGGAATAGAATGTTATTACAATATAAAAATATATTTTTTGACGGTTAATTATAAATTAATAAATATATTTTAGGAAAAACATTAAAATATATGGAAATCTAATAAAATAGATATACACTCAGTGGGAAAGGTAATACCATTCATTAAGAAGGAGATAATTGTTCAACAATACATATTATTTAGGAAAGGTAACAACTACATCACCTCCTATTGCAACTCTCCTACTAAAAATGTTTTTATTAAATTAAACAACAATTTAAAGATTAATAAGTTAATATACAAATTATGCTCATTTTAAAAGTAATTATTGTATATGATATTATATATGTGTAAAAATTTTATACATAAACAACCACACACAAGAAAAAGCCAAACAAACAAATACATAGCATAAAATAAAAGAACATAAATTCAAAATTCTATCATCATAAAACATCAATTTGTAAATTAATTTTTAAATTTTATGTTTATTTTATTCGTATTTATCATGGTCATGAGGCCCATTTGATAAATTTTTAATTTGACATTGAATGATTGTGGTTGATTATTTGTATTGTTTAAAAGTATATATTGATTAAAAGAAAGTGATTTTTAATATACAAAAACTAGCGATGATGATTACAAAGAAAATCCATAACCATTGTTACTTGTGGTATTGTCATGGCCATTTGTATCTATACAGTTTATTGACTAAAAACATTTGTGAAATTTTGATTTTATACGAAATAGATTTAACAAGTTATAAACTCCATCAATTTTGTTCCAGAAAAAAAATAATTAACTAGTACACTATTTATGAAGTTACAATGATTGAATTAAATAAAAAATTGATTAAAATGTAAGATAAGAATATATTAATTAAAAAATCAAATTAAATATTGATAGGGGAACTGTGTCAAGAGGAAAAGATCGATGTGATTTCTAGGGTTTCTCAGTCTTTTTGCTTTCCTTATGTCATTGAGTTTCTTCACATATCAGATCAATCATTTTCATCATCATTAGGGCATGATCTCACTGCTTGTGGGCCTTATAATAGAGCTTTTGAATGGCCTGAATACTAGTTTAGGTCTCCTGTGCAGAGATGGAGACTGACGACACAGGTCGTTGGTAATATCATTTACCAGATCATGGACGTGGTGTATCTGATCATCACTTACGTACATGATGACATAGAATGAAGAAAAGGGAGTCACATTCATGCATTGGGAATGGATATGTGTAGGGTTAAGGCAACTCTAGAGTAGAAACCTTACCACTTTTTACTCTTAGTCACAAGAGAAATATTGGGCAAATTTGAAGGAGAAAATATGGCTATAGAAGTGAATCTTCCACCTCGAATGATTAATTTCATAGATCCATTGTTAAAGACCCCTGATCTAGAAATTCTCAATCCCCTGAGCACATTAGGTTGTTGAAATGGAGGAGTAGCATTAGATCTGGAGAGTGTTCTACATTTTTTGCTCGATCTGAATTTCCCTCCATCATAGTGGGTGTGCTTGGTCATTTTCCCATCACTTATGAATCCAATACTGCCATGACAACCCCTCTCACTCTTTGGAGCTCTGCACTTATCCTTTGATTTCGATGGAATATCTGAATGACCCTCAAGTATGGGCACTGAATCTGGGAACTACAATAGCCTTCCAAATTTTTATCAAATCCCCAAATGGAAAAACAATATTATTTTGATTTTCGGCCACAAATCACATCGAACAATTAAAGCACAATATCATACAAACTCTAGGTATCCTAGTGCTCCTACAAAGTCTGATCTTTGGAGGAAAATCTATGCAAGAAGATCTGATGTAAAAAGACTATAACATCCTCCCATCATCCACCATCATATTAACTTGAGGCTTTAGGGACGGTACCCTCAAACAAGAAATTCAAAGGGCATAGGGGGAGCGTCTGAATCTAGTATGCCCAAAGGAACATAATTGAATTGGGGGAAGGTAAATGAAGGATTTTTTTTCAAATCTATCCTCAAAGGTGATTTTTTTGCCTTAACAACACTAGATGAGACACACGATATACCCAACCCCTACATAGTTCAAAAACTAAATCAAATCTCAGTAATGATTGTAGATCTACCAAAAACAAATGATCTATGCACAACATATGAATCTCGAGAAGTTCTATGTAGATTCAACAATTTTTGGCCAAAACTAGTGGATCTTTTCCATTGGATATTCACAATTTGGACAATAAATTGTGAGATTCACCTTTGCTCCATGGGATTTTTCATAGTACGATTTTCATCATGAGAGGATTGTGAATATATATTGATTAGGGTTTAGGGTTTAGGGTTTAATGTTTGGTGTCTGGGTTTAGGTTTAGGGTTTAGTGTTTAGGGTCTACAACATTTTAGCAAATGCTTTTCATAAACACTTAAATATAAGTTACAAAACAATTTTTAAAATGTTAGAAAATGGTTAGGGTCTAGCATTTACAACTTAGGATTTAGGGTTTAGGGTTTGGGGTTTGGGGTTTCGGATTTTGTGTTTATGTTTTAGGGTTTATGGTTTATGTTTTTGTGTTTAGGGTTTAGGTTTTTGTCTTTATGTTTTAGGTTTATAAAACTTTAGTAAATTCCTTTAATAAACACTTAAGTAAAAGTTAGAAAACACTTTTAAAAATGTTATAAAATGCTTAGGGTTTAGGGTTTAATTTATAGGGTTTAGGATTTGGGGTTTAGGGTTTAGGGTTTATGGTTTGGGGTTTGGGGTTTAGGGTTTATAAAACTTTATTAAGTTCTTTTAATAAATACTAAAAAAGGTTACAAAATAATTTTTAAAATGTTAATAAATGATTAGGTTTTAGGGTTTACGGTTATAACATTTTATTAAATGCTTTCAATAAACACTTAAAAATTTTACAAAAAAGCATTTTAAAATGTTATAAATTTTTTACTGTTTAGGGATAGGGTCTATGGTTTAGGGTTTGGGATTTATAAAACTTTGATAAGTTCTTTTAATAAGAACATAAAAAAAAGTTACAAAACACTTTCTAAAATTCTATAAAATGCTTAGGCTTTAGGGTTTAGGATTTAAAATTCTATTTTTCAGTTAAAAATAGCATAAAAGTAGAGAATAAAACATGTTATCTTTTCATAGATAGACAAGTTGTAGAAAACCTCAAATTACTATGTAAAAAGCCTTCTTTTGTAATAGGTAAGGTAAGACCTATGCATTATTAATAAAAAATAAATTGGCCGCCAAGCTTGGAGAGAGAGGAGCGTGCCAGAAGAATTATGAAAATTTCTCTCGGCGTTCTGGGAAAGATCGATGATCTCTTGTTAATATGGGTACATGTATTCAATAGTGATGGCGCTGTGTATTAAAAGGCTTGACTTACCTTCCTATCCTCCGCTTGATATTACTCTGTATTGGAGCATTTTGATTCGTTTTTGGTTCGTTTCTTTTCATTGTGCAAATGTATTGCTACCGCCACTTTAATTTCATTGTTATATATTCAGAAGTGAAATATGTTTTACGCAGAGTAATTAAAATGTTCTCTTAAGGGTGACAGTGGACAGATGTGAGATCTTATCAATATTTGCCCTTACCTTATCACTTCAACTCAATAGCATTTTTGTTCGATGGGCGCCAGCTGAGAGGCAAGCAAACT
This sequence comes from Pinus taeda, assembly GCA_000404065.3. Taxonomy (NCBI): domain Eukaryota; kingdom Viridiplantae; phylum Streptophyta; class Pinopsida; order Pinales; family Pinaceae; genus Pinus; species Pinus taeda. The sequence continues at coordinate 13,939 of APFE031049462.1, read as the reverse complement.
CCTGATGAGCTTGAGTTGGAGGAGGGGGATGAATTGATGCCATGCTTCACCTGACTAGAGGGATGTTTTGAATGACTTTTTGATAGAGTCAATAATTAAACCAAGCAATGGTCATTTACGAGTTTCAGCATATCTATATTTTCATTTATGTTTGGCCACTATGCTCCTTTATTAATATCTATAGCTTGTAGGTTGCAGCAATTATTGGTGTACAGTTGGTCCAGATTCATGTAGTTTCCGCTGAATCGGACCAACTGGGCCTCTTTGCCTGAATGCAATACCCCTCGAGAAGCAAATCTCGCGGTTTAAGAAGGTGGGGTGGCTCTTTTTCAGTACTAAAAAAAAATTAGATTGACAGAGTAGTTGAGTAGCTTCTGAGACTCTGTTAAGCTTTGAGTGGTCACCGTCATCATATTTGTATAAGCATTACGAGCTTTCTCTGGTTTTACTGCAGTGGATATTCGAGTTTTGTGGGGATTTCACGACATTGACTGGTTGATACGCTGAGATTAGAGTAGAGTTATTTATGGGGAATGCTTAGAGTAGCAGTTGATGGTACAAGGTATACGGTATTGCTGAGCCGCATTTCTTGAGAACAAAGTCTCAGAATAATCGTTGTTTGTGGCTGCGGAAAATTATGATAGATCCTTGGAGTCATGGGGAAGAATCCTAGGAAATGGCTGAAAACTATCTTATAAGATTGTTTAAAAGTTGTTAATATAATTTAAATGAAGCATAGTTAATAGCCATAAATGGAAATTGAGAGGTACTTAAAGTTTGATCTTATGAGCTTCCGAAATTAGAAGAGTTGAGACTATCTGATTTGAGCTTATTGGGATAATAGTTGAGATGCATTCTCATATGCACAGATTTTAAAGATCCTGGTTATTGCAGGCCCTACCTACATCATTAGTGGTATCAGAGCAAGAATAGCTCTGTTTGAAGATTCAAGTTTTTAAGTTAAGTTAATTGCATGTGATGGATGAATGTTAGATTTTCGAACAGATGAATATTGCAGCACAGAGATGCAGTGCGGTTGAGGAAGTGAAACAAGATCAAGAGGATCTTGAAAGGTGAACTGACATGTATTATTTATCTTTGGTTTAAAGGTTATGCTTGGATAATTTTATTTATAGGCATAGTGAGGAAATCTCAGCGGGAAGAAGTAGATCACATTTAGAGTGCAGCGATGAAGGAATCCAGCAAGAGATTCTAAGTGAATGTGGTAGAACCTAAAGATTCAACAGAGGTTGAATAAAGTTGCAGATGAGAGAAGCCTAAAGCAGCAATGGAGAATGCTCGAAAGGTTCCAGCAGAGGACCAATTATTACCAAAAGACCAGATCCGGAGGGAAGGATTGGTGAGGTAAGTGGCAGCAAGAGAGTTTGCTATTGTAGAGGCTTGATGCAACTCATGGGTGAGAAACTCATAGCGAAGGAGATGACTACTGAATGTCATAAAGGAGGAAGCAGAGGTTCAGAAAGAGGCCACAGTAGAAAAGAGAAGAAATATGCCAAGGCAAATGGCATAAGATAGCAGTTGACTCACAAAGAGTATGAGAAAGAGAAAGCTGAGATAGCAGTTCATATTGAGCTATTGAGGGAGTTGTTATGGGAAAATGTGAAAGACCAGAGACATGGTTTGCTCATGAGGAAGAGAGTGAAATGGCAGAGGCTACAGCAGAAAAGAGATCGACAGATAAACATGCAATTAACAAAGGAGCTGAGGAAGCTCGAGTAGATGATGGATGTACAGTTGAGACGGGAAGAACTCAGAGCAGCTGAGTTGGAAGAGGAGGTTTCCGTTGGTGAAACAGAGGAGCATATCGTTGATGATTTCTTGAGTTATTGGGTAAATCCAGATCAGCTAGATAATGTAAAACTGTGTATTTTTGTAGTTGACAATTGTGATGTGATTACAGGTTTTACTGAGGAGGATGTGAAATATTGTGAAGCTATTACAGCACAAGAGGAAGTTCTTATGGATGTAGAAGAAGTGGATCAGCCTGTAGCACGGATAAGTGAAGCAACAGTTGAGAGTGTTGAACTTTGTGATTTTCAAACTGAAAGTTTGGGTGTGAATGCAGGGACTATAAGTGATGATGATAAGCTTCAACAATGCCACAGAGAAATTGCATTGTTGGAATACTTGTTGGAGAATCTAGAGTATGACAGGGAGATTGCAGAAGAAAGAGTTCAGTGTAGTGAACAAGAGGAAAAAGACATCATGTAAACAAATGGTATGAGAGGAAGACTAGTTGATAGTCTTGAGAATTCTTTAGGGAATTCTTTGGGTAGAGAGAATCAGTATACTGATGTGCTGATTGAGATGGAGAATTCAGAACAACATACTGAAATGCTGGCAAAGGGAAGTAAGGCACTGATGCCTTATGATTTTTGTTTTAACAAGTGTTTTGTGAATGCAGGCATTATCGCAGGTGTTGAAGAACATTTGACTCAGTTGAGTAGTCAAATGAAAGAGAAAGACAAGAATTCTATGAAAATTTCTAATCCATGGGATGAGGACGTTATGTTTCTCGAAAGGATGTTGAATGATCAGAATTCAGTCCAGAAAGAATCTCAACTTTAGAATTGGAACTTGCAGATGCACAGAGATGAAAATAGTGAAATGGAGTACACAAAGTACCAGTCAAGTAAGTTGTTGATAGGAGAAGGCAAGGAAGAAATTTTCCGTGGTAAAAGACAAGAGGGTATGGATGATTGGGTGGTAGTAAGAAATGAGAAGGTAAGAACGAAAACAAGTATAGAAGCAAGAAATCAGCAGCTTGAATATTTATTGGAAAAGGAAATTGAATTAATCAGAAGAATCATGTTGAAAGTGTCTTAGAGCAAGACATCAACAAGGAGGAGAAGCAGCAGAAGCAGCAGCAAAATGAAAATAGGGACAGATTGTGAAAGTGTAGCTAGTGGAGCAAGACAGCATAAGATATGGAGACCGGGGGAAAAACAACATACAACAGCAAAAATTGATGATGAGTTACAAAACAAAATGTGGGATCCAGGCAGACAAATATTAAAAAATCATAATCAGGAGATCATGATCATTTTCTACCTTGGGAGTTTGATGCAGTAGCATGTGACTCAGAGGGAAAAATCCTCTCAATTTATTCCAAAAATAAAAAAAAAAATCTACAGGAAAGGGAGTGGGGTCCTTTAGCCTATAGTTTCTATGTTTTTTTAGTTAAAAAAAATAGGAAAAGGGTAGAGAATAAAACATGCTATCTTTTTTAGTTAAAAATAGCATAAAAGTATAGAATAAAACATGCTATCTTTTCAGAGATAGACAAGTTGTAAAAATCCTTAAATTACTATGTAAAAAGCCTGCTTTTGTAATAGGTAAGGTAAGACCTATCCATTATTAATAAAAAATAAATTGGCTGCCAAGATTGGAGAGAGAGGAGCATGCCAAAATAATTATGAAACTTTCTCTCGGCATTTTGGAAAAGATCGATGATCTCTTGTTAATATGGATACATGTATTCAATGGTGATGGCGGTGTGTATTAAAAGGCTTGAATTACCTTCCTATCCTCCGCTTGATATTACTTTGTATTGGATCATTTTGATTCGTTTTTGGTTCGTTTCTTTTCATTGTGCAAACGTATTGCTACCGCCACTTTCATTTCATTGTTATATAGTCAGAAGTGAAATCTGTTTTACGCAGAGTAATTAAAATGTTCTCTTAAGGGTGACAGTGGATGGATGTGAGATCTTATTAATATTGGCCCTTGCCTTATTCCTTCAACTCAATAGCATTTATGTTCAATGGGCGCCTCCTAAGAGGTGAGGAAACTCCTGATGAGCTTGAGATGGAGGAGGGGGATGAATTGATGCCATGCTTCACCAGACTGGTGGGATGTTTTGAATGACTTTTTGATAGAGTCAATAATTGAACCAAGCAATGGTAATTTACAAGTTTCAGTATATCTATATTTTCATTTATGTTTGGCCACTATGCTCCTTTAGTAATATCTACAGTTTGTAGGTTGCAACAATTATTGGCGTAGAGTTGGTCCAGATTCCTGTAGTTTCCACTGAATCAGACCAACTGGGCCTCTTTGCCTGAACGAAATACCCCTGGAGGAGCAAATCTCGCAGTTTGAGAAGGCGGGGTGGCTCTTTTTCAGTACTAAAAAAAATTTATACTGACAGAGTAGTTGAGTAGCTTTTGAGACTCCGTTAAGCTCTGAGTGCTCACCGTCATCATATTTGTATAAGCATTGTGAGCTTTCTGTGTTTTTTCTGCAGTGGATATTTGAGTTTTGTGAGGATTTCACGGCATTGACTGGTTGATACGGCGAGATCATAGTAGAGTTATTTATGGGGATGCTTAGAGTAGCAGTTGATGGTACAAGGTATACGGTATTGCTGAGCCGCATTGCTTGAGAACAAAGTCTTAGAATAATCGATGTTTGTGGCTACAGAAAACTGTGACAGATCCTTGGAGTCATGGGGAATCATCCTACGAAATGGCTGAAAACTATCTTATAAGATTGTTGAAAAGGTGTTAATATAATTTGAATGAAGCATAGTTAATAGACATAAATGGAAATTGAGAGGTACTTAAAGTTTGATCTTATGAGCTTCCGAAATTAGAAGAGTTGAGACTGTCTGATTTGAGCTTATTGGGATAATAGTTGAGATGCATTCTCATATGCATAGATTTTAAAGATCCTGGTTATTGCAGGCCCTACCAGCATCACTTTAGTAAATTCTTTTAATAAACACTTATAAAAAAGTTTGAAAACGGTCTTTAGGGTTTAGGGTTTTTTTAGGGTTTAGGTTTTTTAGGGTTTAGCATTTAGGGTTTAAGGTTAAGGGTTTAGGTATTAGGGGTTTATGTTTTATATCACTTTAGTAAATGGTTTTAGTAAACACTAAAATAAAAGTTACAAAACACTTTTTAAAATGTTATAAAATCCTTCGATTTTAGGTCTTGGGGTTTAGGGTTGAGGGTTTAGAGTTTAGGTTTTCGAGTTTAGGGTTTAGGGTTTATACTACCTTAGTAAATGCTTTCAAGCTTTAGAATTTAGGGTTTAGGGTTTATATGACCTTTGTAAATGATTTTAGTGTTTATCCTTTAGGCTTTAAGAATAAGGATATAGGGTTTGGGGTTTGGGGTTTAGGGTTTAGGTTTTATAACACTTTCTTTTAATAAACACTCTAATAAAAGTTACAGAACACTTTCTAAAATGGTTTAAAACTCTTAGTGTTTATGGTTTACCATTTGGGGTTTAGGGTTTATGGTTTATGGTTTAGGATTTATAACACTAAAGTTACAAAACCCTTTTTAAAATATAAAAAAATAGCATTTAAGTTTTAGGGTTTAGGATTTAGGATTTATAACACTTTAGTAAATTCTTTTAATAAACACTTAAATAAATGTTTAAAATTATTTTTAAAATGTTATAAAATGATTATGTTTTATATTTTAGGGTTTGGGTGTTTAAGGTTGAGGGTTTCGGGTTTATCATTTAAGGTTTATAATACTTTAGTGAATGCTTTTAATAAACACTTAAATAAAAATTACAAAACACTTTTTAAAATTTTGTAAAATTCTTAGGGTTTATAATGCTTTAGTAAATGCTTTTGATAAACACCTAAATAAAATTTAGAAAATAAATTTTAAAATTTTATAAAATACACAGGGTTTAGGTTTTGGGGTTTCAGGTGTAGTGTTTGGGCTTAGGGTTTAGATTTTATAACACTTTAGTAAATTATTTTAATAAACACTTATATAAAATCTACAAAACGATTTGAAAAATCTTATAAAATGATTAAGGTTTAGGGTATAATGCTTACTATTTGGGGTTTATAGTTCACGGCTTAAGCTTTAGGGTTTATAAGAATTTAGTAAGTTATTTTAATAAAAAGTTAAATAAAAGTTACAAAACACTTCTCAAAACATTATAAAATACTTACGATTTAGGGTTTTGGGTTTTTGGTTTAGGTTTTAGGGTTTAAGGTTTAGGGTTTAGGGTTTATAACGCTTTAGAAAATGCTTTTAATAAACACTTAGATGGAAGTTACATAATGCTTTTTAAAATGATATAAAATTATTAGTATTTAGGGTTTTGGGTTTGGGGTTTTGGGTTTAGGGTTTAGGGTTCATGTTTTAGGATTTATGGTTTATAAGGATTTAGTAAATTATTTTAATAAACACTTAAATAAAAGTTAAAAAACACTATTTAAAATGTTAGAAAATGCTTAGGGTTTAGGGTTTAGGGTTTATAAGTGTTCAATAAATGATTTTAATAAACACTTAAATAAAAGTTTCAAAATACTTTTTAAAATGTTATAAAATGATTAGGGTTTAGGGTTTAGGGTTTTTGATTTAAGGTTTAGGGTTTAGGGGCTAGGGTTTAATGTTTTGAGTTTAGGCTTAGGTTTAGGGTTTAGTGTTTAGGGTCTACAACATTTTAGTAAATTCTTTTAATAAACACTTAAATATAAGTTACAAAAAAAATTTAAAATGTTAGAAAATGGTTAGGGTCTAGCATTTACAGTTTACGGTTTAGGGTTAACCGAAGTTTGGCATAAATACAATTACAATGAATATATATATGATGAATATATATTGCTATGTGAACTAATATGTTATGACCTTGTAGGCATATTAATGTGGAGAATATGCTAACTAATGTATTGTATGTAGAGAGATTGCAGGAAGCTAGTGTTCGATAAGAACACAAACACTTGAAATAATGCAAGCTGAAGATATGCATTCTCTAGATAAAATAAATGAGAAGCAATAGCTACTTTAATAATATTAAGTAACAGATTATGATATTTATCATAGCTAAAATTGTGCAGCTATAATTTCTCACAAATGGTTTGAAAATAATGTTACAGGTAGCTGTGAAAGGAGAGCACTCCTTGAGACCGATGTACCTATGGAAGGAGATGTGCTCAGAGCACTCCTTGTGACCGATGTACATTGGAAAAATTTCTTCAAATGGCAGAGCCATGAGGGTTGTTTATTCTGAAACTAGCTACCTGTGAATGAGGACATGATGCAGCGATACATCGAGGATAGTGTAAAATTTAAGGAGGGCAGTATTTAACACTCCTCCATTGTGTACTCAATTATTGTAAACCTAATCTAAGTTAAATTTAGGTGTGATATCCTCCCTTGTGTGCTAAATTATTGTAAACATAAGCTGAGCTAAAGATAATTGTGTTATCCTCCATTGTGTGCTAAATGATTATAAACTTAAGCTGAGGATCTAGGTGTGATACCCTCCTTTGTGGGTTAAACTATACTAAAACTAAGCTGCAGAAAACTAGGTGATATGTAATATGAAGAGAGAATGTGTTATTAAATTAATTAATAAACTAAATCACTTGGAGGGTGGAGCACTAAGAGAGAGGATATTCTATCCAAATTCCATGAGGAATGGGATAAAGATGAATCTTTCATGATAAGCTTCTAGATGAGATTCTAGATAAGCTTGGATGGATTAGATATCCATCAGATGGATGCGAAATAAAGACCCATTAGACATAAAATATTTTTGGGAGATAGAGGCAAGATTTTATGAGGAAAATCCTCGTGGGAGATAGAGATGAGCTTTTGTGAAAAAGACATAGGAAAAATGGAAAAATGCATAAAAGCGTGATGCCAATATCGGTAACTAAATGATGAAAGAGTGTATTAAATACCTTGTGCATTGATCAATTGAGGGAAGTTGATCTTTTGCAAGATCTTTGGCTTTGGGGGAATCATAGGTGATTCATGGTTGGGTGGTGTTTCTCCTCCCTCCAAGTAAAGTTTTAGTTGGTGTTAGATGCGTGGCATGTTTGTATGATGATTCTTACTCTCTCTCTATGATAATTCTGGTTTGTTCATGATAATATTTTATTAAGTCTCTGTTATTGTTCCAGTTTTTCTATGAGATGGATTCTTAAGTTTCCTCACCATGAGAATGTTTGAATGAATTACATGGGTTTGTGTATTAATAAAATTATTAGGATGTTAAATCCATCAATTTAGATATATGGATTTCTTAATTTCCTCTTGTATAGAAATGATGGATTCAATAATGCACATAACTATCATGTGCTCTAATATGCATATCGACATTGTTAAGATTATTTTTGCAGTGGTAAGAAAGAGTAGCATGCTTTAGTGTTTGTAGATGTTCATGCATGTGGAACAATTATGGGGAGTGTCTCCCATAGTATTATCAAGGGTTCACCATGGTTTATGTCGTGCATAATGAAATTAGATGCTCGTACATGCAGTATAAGGAATTGATTGTACATATTTTTAGGTATGCATATATGGGTCTCTAAGATATCCAATAAAATTGACTTGAATATCACCAGGTTTGTGATAGTACCTAGTGTGTGTATGAGATACGTTACCTATATAATGCATGATCTAGAATTTGTATTTAATTAACCAATTCGTTATGCATAATGGAAACAAGACCTATAATAATGATGGATGATCATGATAGTAGAGTTTAATTAATATCATTGATGTAGGTAAGGAAATTATTATAGGTTGCATGTTATGGTTAGTTCCATGTTCATCTACTAAATCACATTTACTAGAAATCTCAGACATAAGTCTTGACAATAAGGTTAAAAGACGATACTAGAACCACTCTATTCTTAAATTGATAATGATTGTGCAGTCTATTACAGAATTACTAATGATGATCTAAGGGTAGGCTAAAGATACCCTTGCTAGTATTCCATCTTAACGATTAAATATAGAAAAAATAAAGAAATTTTACAGAATGGGAGCTTAGCAGCGAAATTCCAAGGTAGGATAAGGAGGTTAATTACAACTTCAAAATATATATTATGTGTTTTTATATTTGAATTTGTATTTGTGTTTCATATTTAAAAATTTAAAATTGTATGTTTGCTCATTTAAATTTGTTTTTTCTGTGTTGTTTAAAATTGCATATATGCAACACCCCTCCCTTGTATGCAAAACTTTCCTAACCGAAGCTGAGAAAAGCTAGGTCTACCATGTAACAAGAAAATAGATATTTTATTAAATAAATAGAATAATAAATCATTTAGAATAGCGAGACACCAAGAGAGGAGATTCTTGCTAAATCCCATTGGTGAATGGGAATAAATAATATTCATAATAATACTTCTAGATCCAGATCTATATCAATTAAACTACTTAGCTAGAGAAAGATGTTAAGTTAAGGAAAAGCATAAAAGCCTTGCGTGAGAAAAGGCAAGCTTTGATGAGAAAAATTCTCACGGGAGATAAACGCAAGCTTTTCTAGGAAAGGTGTAGGAAAATGGATAAAAAGACCCATAAAAGCATGATGAAACTAATGGAAACCATATCATGAAAGAGGGTATTAGATACCCATGGAAGAGATCATCATGAGGTAGTTGATGAATGAAAATAGCTCTCAGCTCAGGGGTGAATAGGAAGAAGGCAGTTCTAGGTTGGGTATGAATGAACATTAGGTCCTAAATTATGAAGTTCAATAAGCTTGGTGGTTTGCATTCTTCCTATAACGCCTTTATGCTAAAGAAAAAGAGAAAAAAAGAAAAAAACTATGACGGACATATGCAAAGCTAAAGGCTAGATTTTGCCCCACCTTGTGCATAGTAATAGGATCTACCCTATTATACATATACTCTAGCCCAACATATTCCTTGTGTATGCATAGAACTTAGTCTACACATTCATGCTTTAATTTCATTAGTTTTAGACATAATAAGATTTTCAAAATGAGGAGACTTATAGAATAATTCTATAGACATTAATATATGTACAATTAATAAGTTTCCAAAAAAGTAAACATTTTGTAAAAATTATAAATTCTTCTCTACTTATTCCCAAGCAAAAATAAGAAAATTATATTGGGACCTACTATATTGTTCACACAAAGAAGCCTTTAGGGACCTAAAGTGTCTCTAGAGAGATAAACATGGCCAAGAAGTAAAATATGTGAAAATTTAAAAGAGTAAGTTACAATACTCTACATAACACAAATATTGAAATTTCTCTTACAAACAAAGTAGAAAGGAGAATCCTGGTAAATTGGGATGTTCCAAATTTAAAGACAACCAATGGAATTTCTTCTAGGAATTTGTTAAGATCTTTATAAAAATAAAACCCCAATAACTACTACTACTAACTTGCAATGAACTTCGATATTTTAGAACAACAAAGTATGACTAATTGAATCATACATTGGGCTCATGAACAATTGTAACTTTGAATATTTATGCAAATAAATGGTCCTAATATAAGTATAAAATCATAATTTATGATTGAAATCAAACTAAAATTTCAGAGGAAATTTTAATAAGTTTGCAGGAAGTGAATGTTGTCAAGTCGCATCCATGAAAGAATTTCCAAATCTTGCCATCATCTAAAGTGAATCGACTGCTTAATGTGATTAATATAACTTAACTATATTCTATGCTTAACATAATATCCTCAATTATATTTATGAGTGCAACATGCATTCATGGTCACTAGCTCAAGCGCCGAGAAGCCCTACAAAAGTGTAGTGTAAAAGGCGCACCTCAAGAAATGTGACATTTCAGTGATGTGATTTTAGATGCTCAAAATCTTTCCTACCAAGTTAAGAATGCCCATATGTTTAAATCCTTCGACATCTGGTGCAATGCTAGAACCACGAATAGGCATGAAGCAAATATGGTGATTTCAAGTTTTGATTTCTGAGGATTGTCAACATGGAAGTTGGGACCCAATCTACCATATAAATGATATGAATATCGATGGCTAGGTGTTGTAAACCTTCTTGTTAATGTATTTGAAATGATCATTTTTGTTTATCCATAGTGAGTACTTCTCAATTTTAGAGAACCTTAGCCTTAGGGTTATTTCTTAAACAGGAAATGAGCATTCTCTAAAGTTAGAAAAGTAGTTAGAAGTGCTAGAGATAAATCATGACCATGAAAAAAAATATCGAGACAATGAATGATACTAAAATAAACTGTCAATTTTAGTTTAATAATGAAGCCAAAGGTTCCTTTGATACTAAATAAAAATAAAAACATTTCAAATACATCAAATCCAATTTCTGGGTAATAGAATCACAACATGGATAAAATCACTTCCACCTACTTTATTTTAAGTAATCATGGGTTAAGTGATTGTTTGTGTCTATACTGACCCTATAATAGTTTTCTATGAGTGATGACATTGGATTTTGGTAGTTTTCGGAAGTAGTTCATTTTATTGGTAGGTTTAAAGCTAAAGAGACACCTTCCCAACTAGGTTGTTGGATAAAATCCCATTAAGGGTTATTGTTTCCCTTTTGGTCCCCAATAATGCTTTTTTTTTGCCCTATTGGCTGATCTAGAGGCGTTAAAAGGAATTTGGTGTAGGATAATGGTTATCCTTTCTTGGTTTCGGGGAGAACAATGTGAGTATCCACCTTATCTGAGAAAAAGAGACTTGGTTGGACATTCCATGGCCAAGTATCAAATTTTTATCGCTAACTTCTCAAATAAGGATAAAGAGTGCCTTTAATACCTTAATGCATTGAAATTGCATTCCATCTTGAAAAAAATAACCTTACTCACCTGAGGTAATCCTAATACTTGTAAAGGTCTTATGAAATTATGAGTTTCTTTCTGGGTGAAAAAGTAATAAGAACACGATGTGTTCTTTAGGTCTAGGACAACTATCCCTTAGGTAGGCAAGCGAGTAAAGCTACCAAACTTGTAGCAAGCAAATGACAACTTGTTGTGAGTGGTTATCCTCCTATCTTCTTATGTAATTTGGATAACACTTATCCTTACTTGCACATAGACAAGTCACACTGGGAAAATCTTGCTCATCTTATCTTCTCATGCCTTAATTTCTCCTCGCATGGAGGTTACACAATGTCTGTTCTATTAGTAGTTCTTCGATATAATACTCCTCCTACCCATACGTTGGTATCAAATTTCATCCTCTTCAGTGCTAAATCTATATTGGATGTATTTTTCTATAGATTTCCTTTGGATTCTTCCATAGAGGGAGATATCACAAGGTGTTGCATTCGTTTAGTAAGGGAGGCTAAGAAACTTCCTTGAGGCCACCGTTGCAAAAATTTATATCTCTAAAGAGGAGAGTGAGGTGTTTTTGAAAATCTAGCATCCTAGTGGGCAAGCCTAAGCCATGTGTGGAGACTCACACACCATAAATGTCTTAGGGAAAATGTTGGCTATGATCACAATGATGACTCTCGCATAGCCTTCTTTTATGACGGATCGCTCATATGAAGAAATTTTCATGATTTTTCTGTTTCGTATTTCAAGTATGGTTTAAGGTATACTGGCTCGCTTCACTGTAAAGTCTTGCTAACTTTCCTTGATTTCATAACTATTCTCTTCATTCTTAGTGTCAACCAGAAACAATGGAATTTTATGGATTAATTTGAGAGGGGTGACCAATGATTTTTTTTTGAAACCATTCTGGTGCATCATATGGGAGATAGGAAAAGCATATGCAATTACATAATCACCACATATGCTAGCCTTCAATCTCTCTTTTAAACTCTAATTCAAAATTATTATACTAGGTTTGGGTGAAGTGGATTGAGTGTTTTCTAATATTAAATGCCGAAAACGTTGCTTGCCCTATTTAAATTTAAATAATGAATTGACGAAGGAGGTTGATTGAAATCCATTTGTAATTAGGTTAAAATTATTGTACATGGTTTGGACGGTTGGGAAATTTGTTCTGTTCATTTATTTTAATTCATTGAATTCTGAAAGTCATAGCCTAGCCAATTTAAATAATGAATTAAGGAAGGATGTTAATCGAAGTAAATTAAAAATTAACTTAATTTTCTGAACACCCAAGGAAAAAGAAATAGCGAAATGATTTGGTCAAATTAGCAATATAATCCAGTGTATCTGGAGACAAGAAATTTTCTTCACTCACAATGGAGCGTTCATAATGTTTGATGATGTGAATCTGTGGAATGATCTCCTTCAAAGAGCTAGGAGATAGGATGCATCCAATAAATTTTGTGACAGTTGTTCACTTTATACACTATCTGGTCCGGCTACATTTTGTGGTAGAGTTGAGAGTAATACACAAAATAACAACATTTCACGTGTTAATTAATTTCCATAAGTATAAATGGAAAATTGGTCACTGATCTATTTTTCCTAATTATTAAGTGTTGTAAATTATGTAGAAGGTAAAATTTCTCATTCCTTATATGTTCCCCAAAACTTAAGTTGTCATTAAATTCTATTAGGAGGGCACAAGGACTCTATACCATGAGCCATGAGGTAACAATGGTTTAATATACTTTAAATGATAGACCTTGGTCATCATGCAGGATAAATAGACATGAGAGTGTTGAAAATAGTAATGGAGAATAAAGAAAGTTGAATACTATGTTTAATTTTATACCAATATGTCTCTTCTACCATACTATCACCATATTACTATACTCATATTAAAATTAAAATTATGAGTCAATGACTGCTATGTAAGGACATATCTTAACAAGAATGTAGATGACACATATGAGAGATATTAAGGGAAGAAATGTTGAACTCTTATGAGGTAAATGGAAAATAGAAAAGATAAAATCACAAGTACAATTTCCATAGATCATCGTCAACACCAAGAAATATTTCAAATAAAAGTATGTAAATGGACATAAATAAATTTATGGTTAATTAAGTGGGTTCCATCCTAAAACAAATTCTAAAAATTTTACACATGGAAGACAAGTTCCGGTATGAAGTATGAGACTATGTAATTTTATTATTATGATGATTGGTGCATCTAGATGTAATGATGGAATTTGTTTTTGATATGGTTTTGGATGAGCCTTTTATTTCACCCTTATTAAGAAAATGCTTCAAATATACACTATCCTCCTCCTCCTCTCCCTCCCCATCCTCCTCCTTTTCCTCCCTCTCTCCCTCCACACCCTCCTCCTCCTCCTCTCC
>APFE031049456.1:0-33059 GCA_000404065.3 Pinus taeda | reverse complement strand
AAATAATGTTGTTTTTGGATAAAATAAATAGTAATAATAAATTAATAATTGTGATGCAGCCTAGTCCCTAGTCCATGTCTTTACTACTAATTAATTGATTGTTCAGACACAATGCACAATACTTGTGACACAAAAAACTGTACTTCACACAATAAAAGAAAAAATCAATTTCTTTCCCACAATAAAAACTATTCACACAAAATGCTTCCCATAATGAAAACTCTCTCCTAAGCTTTGACGAGCATACTCATAAATTAAGAGCATATCTGTGTTGATAGCATAGGTTAATAGGTACATAAATAAGAGAGCTCTCTCTAGTATAATCTAACTAAAGTTGCAATAAAATGTATCATTAAGATTCATGTTGATTGAAATGTCGTATATTAGACACTACTTAGAAATTTCATTCAATTTAATAAGTAATTCAATGTCACGCTAAATAAATGCACATAATAGCGCAATCATACCAATACACAACAAGAAATTTCTCGCTACATATGTAAATGGAAATTGTATAAGGTGAGTTTCGTAACTTAACTCTTTAATTTCCATAAAATCTCTACGTAATAGGACTTGTGCTGTTCACATTAGTCACCAAACCATGGCATTTAATTTTAATGTTATAGACTCCATCGATCCATGGCTTCGTGCTACTCTTCTAAGTCTCACAACATTATCGTTTATAATTGGTTATGTTAACTTGATTCATAATTAGTTTTATTGATTTCACATGGCCATAAAACAAAATCATATTTCTTTTTTTATAACAGACCTTTTGAGAGCCTGACCATTGCCGAATCTGGGAGTTCTTCCTTCTCCCCTATAGTTGTTTGTGCCTGTCGTCGGTTATTGGACTCCTTGGTCGCATGCGTGGGAGTTTTCATGGTAGAGGTGACCACAAAAAATTAATAAGAGAATATTGTGCAGCTTAGTCTAATTGGATTTGACTCAATGAATGAATTGGTACCTTTGCTCTTGCTATTAGGTTGTTGTTTGGACTGTTTAAATAATTTCACTAATTAAAAAAATCGATGGGATGGTTTAAATTTAAAAATTTCATTATATTCTAGTGGTTGCCATAATATCAATTGATTGAATTCACACTACTAACTATTATGTATATCTAAATCACATGATTAAACCTTATTTAAATTAATTTTTTACAAAGCTTCATTAGAAATTTACCATGCCATTTGTTAATTGACACCTACCAGGATTAACGATGATAGCAAGACTACAAACTGTAGACTCTCCTATCGATCCTTTTGATCTATTGTTAATTATGGTCCACACTCCTTAGTATCTGACTCACATTGATCCTTGTCTACTGCAAAAATTGTGTTGCTATTGACTCTGCTACTAACCCTCCTCCTCTGTTATCAACACTGCTTTGCACTCCTCAGTATCTAACTAGAATTTTTCTTCCTTCTACTAAATATTGTGGGCTCCCATAGCAAGCTAATGATCCATGAGATAAAAACAACTCAATGGACCCTGCCGAAATTTTTGCAACTCTTGGAAATATTGTTTCACATCACCCTTCCTCTCACCTAGAGGTATGGCTGCATGTGCTCCCTCTACCCACTTGGCTTGAAATTTCCTCTTGCTTGAGGTTTCTACTTTAATGGATGTTTCCACTTTATCTCCTCTCTGCTTCTCCATTTGTGGCTACTCCACATCTTGTTGAGGATGCTTTTGAGGCTATATGTTGAGAGGTATAACATGATCCTTCTCAACCACAAAATCGCTAGTGTATTCCTTGCTCCTCAAGGCTTTGCATGCATGAGCTATATCTAATCTAGTCATACTATTGTTGCTACTACTCTCCCACTGCTTCTACACTATTGTCATAACTACTGCAATAATGAGTTTTATCTCCCCAGATCCTAAAGTACTAACTTCCATAGGGTTTCTCCCTTTGAGCCTTAATCTCCTTGTGCGAAATCTCTTTGCCTCTCAATCTTCCAATATCAATGATTAAAACTCCTTTTCGTGTCACTAAACATTGGCTCATTGACCTTTCGGCTAGCATCTTTCTAGCGCCATTAAGAAGATTTTGCACATGAGGTCTTCTTGGTCTGCCCTGAGCTAGAGCTCCATCTATCTGCAATTAGAAAATCACTTGCAAGGACAACTTCAAATTCTTTTGTTCTATTTTGGTTTCAGCTCCAATACCATGTAGAAATTTCTACAAATCTATCTCTGATACCGTGTAGAAATTTCTATAAAATCTATCACTAATACCATGTAAAAATTTCTAAAAATTAGCTCTCATACCATGTATAAATTCCTTGTATATTCAAACTGCTAATGTTAATTTACTAAGAAAATAGACTTAAATCTACTCTACTCATTAGTGGAAATAATTAAATGATCGAGAAATCACAAAGCATACAAGAGAAATAATTCAATCAATACATTACACAATAATTTCCTAGGGAAATCCATAGCTAAAAGCCCCTACAATATGTATATCCCATTAGTTAGAAAATATGAAAAGATTACAATTCTTTGCACAAGCCTGAGCAACCTATGTACAATATCTATCTGTCTCACTACTTACTAGAAAAGCATTAGAGAAATACAATATGCTCTAGTCAACCTAGAGCTTAACTAGCACAAGTAGTCTATATCGTCTATCTGACTGAATTCCTTCGTACAACACTTAGCCAGATTACTAGCTTTCCAACCTCCTACTTCCTTATGTTGTTAAATGAGGAATTCGGCCCTTATTCACTAGGAATTTTACTCCATTGGATTGTGCAGTTCCTTTAGGCTATTCCTTTGACTGCTTGAACCATATGTATAATATGAATGAGTATACAACTGATAGTACACTGTCCTAGAACTCCAATCTCAACAGAGTATTTCTCATACCTAACATGCATGAGTTATTTGTGAGTGAATCTTCACTTTAATGTTTGATCACTCCAGGCAGCACAACACAATACTTTAGCCAGCACCACAACGCTCTTCAGCCAACACCACACTATACTTCAGGCAACACCACACTGCACTTCAGGAAGCACCACACTACACTTCAAGAAGCACCACACTACACTTCAAGATGCACCACACTACACTATATGCAACACCAAACTCGACTATAGGCAAAATCACACTACTAGACCTCCCACTAGTCCCTCCATCAGCTGGAACTAGTTTAAGTGACTTTAACTTAGTTAAATTGAACTAATTAATTACAACTCAAAATAAACTCAACTAGAGCTCCTATGATGTAGGAGGAACTCTACATGACTCTAATTAGACCCTCAACTCGAATTATCTAACCAACTATGTCAAATTGACTTAGTTAACTAATACAAGTTGTCATGAGATGTGGAATTACAATTTTATTCCCAATTTAATTCAAGGACAAAATTAAATTAGGATTTTCTTATTACATTTTCATCACTCCCTCTTAGCAAGAGAGAAATTCTACTCTATATTGATATGGTACCTTTGGAATGTTCTTCATGTAACACTTCTCTTTGCTGCTATTGCAGCTGCAAGATCCGCAACTAAAAAGCATCCAAAAAAAAATCACTAATTCAATCTGCATCTTTCTAATGGGAAAAATATGCTACTATTGACTCTGCTACTAAGCCTCTAGCTTTTCTATCAACTATGCTATACACTCCTTAATATCTAACTGGCATCGCTCCCTGATTATTCGGAAAACTGTGTTGCTACTAGCTCTGCTACTAAGCCTCATGCTCTTTTGTCAACATTGCTTTGCACTCCTTAGTATCTAACTCACATTGGTCCTCTTGCTACTGAATATGGTGGGCCCTTGTAGCAAGGTAATTATCCACGAGAGAAAAACACCTCAATGGACCCTACCCAAATTTTCGTAACTCTTGGGGCTATTTCTTCACATCGAAACACCTCTCACCTAAAGATATGGCTACATGTGCTCCCTCTACCCACTTGTCTCAAAATTTCCTCCAACTAGAGGTCTCTCCTTGAGTGGATGTTCCTATCCGATCTCCTCTCTGCTTCTCCATTTGTGGTTTCTCCATAAGTTGTTGTGGCTGCTTCTGGGGCTGCATGTTTAGAGGTCTAAATTCTCCCTCTCAACCACCAACTCTCTAGTATATTCCTTTCTCCTCAAGTATTTTCATGCATGAGCTAAATCTAATCTACTCATACTGTTGTTGCTACTGCATTCCTACGTTTTCCGCATTGTTGCTACAAATACTGCAATAATGTGTTTGATCTCCCCAAATCTTGAAGTGCTAGCTTCCATAGGGTTGCTCCCTTTGAAACTAGACTCCCTCTAAGTCTCAATCTCCCTATGGGAAATATATTTTCCCCTCAATCTTCCAATATCAATTATTAAAACCCTTTTTTGTGTCACTAAACATTGGCTCATTAATCAGCCCATTAGGAGCCTTCTAGCTCCATTAAGAAGTCTGTACATAAGGTCTTCTGGATATTCCCTCAGGTAGAGCTCCATCAATTTGCAATTCGAAATTCACCTGTAAGGAGAATTTCAAATTCCTCTGTTCTATTGTGATTTCATCTACAATACCATGTAGAAATTTCTACAAATCTAGCAGTGATACCTTGTAGAAATTTCTACAAATCTAACTCTGATACCATGTAGAAATTCCTTGTAGATTCAAACTGCTAATTGCAATATAATAAAACAATACACTTGAATCTACTCTACTCATCACATGAAATAATTAAACGATTGAGAAATCATGAAGCATACAAGATAAAGAATTCAATCAACACATTAAACAATTATTTCCTAGGGAAAGCCACAGCTAAAATCCCTTGCTATCTATATATTGCATTAGTAAGAAAATATGAGAAGACTACAATGTTTTTCTCAAGCCCTAGCAACCTATGCACTATCTTTATCCGTCCCACTGATTCCTAGAAAAGCTTTGGATGAATACAATATTCTATGGTCAACCTTGAGCTCAAATAACAAAAATATTTTCTATCCTCCAACACAGTCAAATTCCTAGCCTTACAAGCTCCTATTTCCTTGCACTATTCAATGAGGAATTACGCCCTTATTTAATAGGAATTTTCCTTCGTTGAATTTTGAAGTTCCTTTAGACTCTTCCTCTAACTTCATGCACCATCTCTACAATTATGATGAGTATACAACTGATAGTATATTCTCCCTAAAGTCCAATCTCAATTGGGTCTTTCCCAGATCTGACATGCATGAGTTATTTATGAGTGAATCTTCAGTTTACTAGTTGATCACTTCAAGGAACACCACACTGCACTTCATGCAACACCATAGTACACTTCATGAAGTACCACACTACACTTCAAGAATCACCACACTCGACTACAAGAAACACCACATTACTAGACCTCCCACTAGTTCCTCCATTAGTTGGAACTAGTTTAATTGACTTTAACTCAATTCAACTAAATTAATTAATTACAACTCAAAACAAGTTCAACAAAGGCTCCTATAATGTAGGAGACATTGTACATGACTCTAGTTAGACCATCAACTCGAATTAACTAAGCCACCTAAGTCAAATTGACTTAGTTAACTAATACAAGTTGTCATGAGCTGTGTGATTATAATTTTATTCTGAATTTAATTCCAGGACAAAATTAAATTAAGGTTTGCTTGTTGCATTTTTAGTAGAGGCGTTGTATAACCTTGAGTGATTTTGACCTCTTATATGATTTTAGATCGAGATTAGTCAAGCATAAATTAAACATACTAATAATCTCTAAACTCACATAACCTAATAAACAAAAAAAAACAAATTATAATTTTTTTAATTTACAAATTTTTTGAAAATTATTTTTTAATATAAAAATAAATTTAACATAAACTTAAAATTAAGAAAAATTAATATAGGCTTTAAATTAAAATCAATGTTTAGGTTTATTCCATTTTAACGAAAAATACAAAATTGGAAAAACTTTAAATTAAAAATGAGTTTATATTTAAAAATGACATGAATAAGAAATTGTAACTCTATTACCTTTATTTCCACATCAACGAAAAACATAGAACTGAAAAAAATTGGTATTAAACTAACTAGTTATATCATCGAATTGAACAAAGGCCCCAAGCTAAGTTGGATCTCGAATAATGTTAATATTATTTTTCTTGTTGAAACTTGGGAGCACGAAGAATCTAAGGTCCCTAACATAGATAACTTTACATTATGGTTTACCTGGAATAAGCGATCCTCCCGTAGAGGCATTGGGGGTATAGCTTGTTACATTAAGAGTAACATCTCTCCCCATGCTAGGATTTATAAAAACAACCCTTACAACCAATATAGTTGGATAGAAATTACTGACATTTATGATAAAACTACCTACATAGAAATCTATTATTCCCCCCCATCAATTGTAACTTATATAAGAAAAAGAATCTAGATAAAAATATTCCTTACAATGGTTTAGAGAATGATATTTCTAGCCTAAGGAATGAAGGCAATATCCTTTTAATGGGTGACTTTAATGCTCAAGCTTCAAGCAACCAAGCTATTCTTCTAAGCAATCATTCCAATACTAATCATCTTTGGTTAGATGAAGACCTCCCTCTGTCTAGCCAGTACAAAAGGAGCTCTGAAGACCTCGGGTAGAATTTGTTTGGGTTGGAGCTAGTCAAGCTCTATAGTGTTCACGATCTCATAATTTGCAATGGTATAAAGAAGTGGCCCAATTCTAGCCAGATGACCTGCATCCATGGGCTTGGTAGAAGCGTGGTAGACTATGTTATCTCCAATCTCCCTCTATACAACGAAATAACAAATTTTGACATCTTAAAGGACCACGAGCTTGACTTTGATCATAGGCCTTTACTTATAACTCTCAATTTTGTCATGCATAAAGGTCCCATAGAAGATAATCCTTATAGCCAAAAGAATTTAATCTTTGATAGAAATTAAAAAGATCACTTTCTAAGTGAATTAAAAACTAATTTGCTTCATTTATCTAGTATAGACAACATAGAAGATCTCTATCATAATTTTACTACAACCCTCTCATATTCTATTAACAACTTCTCAATTAAAGTTTCAAGTAATAAAAGAAATACCAAAACCAACCTATGGTATGACAAAGATTGTAAAAGTGCAAGGAGAGAAATTAAGGAAGTTGTTGACGAATCTCTTAAATTTGGCAAGATAAAATTATACAAAGCCCTAACTAAAAGGAAGAAAAGGCAGTATATTCATAAAATACAAGAGAATCTCTTACACCTCTCTAAGGTAGCTCCTAAGAAATTCTGGAGGCAGATTCTAACTAGGAAAACTAAAGATAATAATAAAATTGCTTTACACGACTCGAATTCCTATCTTAAAAAGCTTTATGAATCTCCAAATATCATGGATAACTTTGAAACCCTGTGCACAATGAAAGAAGTTTTCTCATTAGAATACATTTATTTTGGGGTAAATCGCTTGGTTAGTGGGAAAACTAAGGACATTGAAGTTAGCAGGTGGAAATCTTAAAATTGGAGGTCCTGTCCTTATCCCCCACATTCACAAGCTTTTCAATCAAGCGGTCAAGAAAGGGTTCCCTAAACCATGGACTCAAAGCCTCATTATCCCTATTTTTAAAAGTGGGGATACAAATAACCCCTCTAATTATTGGACAATTATGATGAGCCCTCTCCTAGCCAAGTTATATGGTATTATTTTGGAAAGGAAGTTGATCATATGGCTTCAAAGTGAAGGTAAGCAAGCTAAAATCCAAGCGGGTTTTAGAAAGCAACAATCAACAATAGACCAACTCATTATGCTTAGGATCATTGTGGAGGAATGCCGCAATGATAAATCCAATCTCTTTTGTTGCTTTGTGGACTTTAGAAAGGCTTTCAATACAGTTCCTAGAAACAACCTTTGGAACACATTAGAAGAGCTAAAGGTTCCTTTTGAGTTGAGAGATGCCACTATAAGGTTATACGAGAATGTAATTTCCAAGTTAAAGTGCAATGAGGGGTGGTTGAAAGATATTAAGTGCAATATCATAGTTAAACAAGGTTTCCCCCTCTCCCCTACCCTATTTTGGATTTACATCGACAAGCTAGAAGGTTGTTTAGAGGAAGCAGGATGTTCTGGCACGATCTTAGTTAGGATCATGCTTCTTCTCTACGTTGATGATATTGTTCTTCTAGCAAGGTGCCCATCTGATCTTGATAAGCAACTTATACTTCTTAAAGATTTCTGCTCTACCATGGGTATGATTGTTAATACTGAGAAAACAAAAGTTATGATTATCAAATCCAAGAAGGACACTTACTCTAATTTTATGTATGAAAATAGTAACTTGGAGGAAGTGTCTTCCTACAAGTACCTAGGAATTGATATTCATCACAAGCTCAACTGGAACTATAGCATTGAGAAAAGGATTAATGGGGGATGGAAAGCTTATTTTGGTCTTGAAAATAATTATAAAACGGAAAACCTCATAATGTGGGATACAAAGAAGTTCCTCTTTGAAACTTTAGTCACTCCAGTTATCTTATATGGATGTGAAGTTTGGGGTTGTAGAATCTCTAGAGAATCTTGGAGAAAGATTAAGAAAATCCAGAAGTGTTTTATAACGTATAACTTCAACATTAAAAGCAACACACCCTATCCTATTTTCCTTATAGAAGTGGTTCTTTCCCCCTTTTTTTGTACAAGCACAAACTCAATAACATAGGAGACCATAGATTTCCTAAGCTAGCTTTAAATTCCAGCGAAAACCACCTAAGGCTCAAATGAGTTTGGTATAAATACATCGGGGCCTCGTTAAAGCATTGGGAGGTCAACGAGAATGTTGCATTGGAAAAAATTAATAACATTAAAAATATTGTTACTTCTAAGTTCAAAGAAAAAATGTGGTGTGAGAAAGATTTAGCAGCTAAAAGAAAATTAAGATATTATAATGAGGTCATCAACCCCACCCTAGAAGATAAAAAGTATCTCTCTATTTTAACTAACTCAAAGAAGCAAATTAATGTAGCCAAGATTAGAACGAACTCTCGTGAGCTCCATAGTGAAATGGGTCGTTGGGTAGTTCCTAAAACACCATGGATGGAAAGGTTCTGACATCTCTGTGAGAATATGAACATCGAGGATGAAAATCACTTCCTCTTAGAGTGCCCAATGCACAACTACATTAGATCTTAGTTTCAAAATCTTTGTTGAAATACTTACCTTCCAAGCCTTTTACGTTGTCAAAATTACATTGAGCTCGGGAGGCTTCTCTCCAAGCTTTTTGAGCATAGGAATAAAATCTTAAATCAAACTAAATAATTCGTTTCTTTAGGTCCAATACACCAAAGTTTGGTCTTAGTGGACGTTAACCACCATCATCATCATCATTTTAAAATGAGATCAATAAAGAATTATAACATTCTCTTATTTTTGGATAACTTAAAAATTCTTGTTCAAATATTTTATAATGTGCTTTTAATTCATTATAGAAATTAAAATATTGATATTAAAATTTTTTATTTATATTTAATTAAAAATATATAAAAATTTAATATTTATATTTAATTTTTTATATTTTAGAATTTAATAATATTATTAATTTTTATTAAAAAATAAATTATTTAGTTCGGGTGGCAGTAAGAAGAGAGAAGGAGATGCTTCCTCTCTTCCAGATGATTTAGTTAAAGAGTTCTTTCTTAGAATACTTACAAATCGCACTCTAAGCTCAAAGTTGTGTTTAAAAATTAGAGACATTTTGACATTTTCAATAATTGCAAGCTGTTAATTTTGATTATGCTCCGTAGGTCATGGAGGGTGGCACTATAAAGAGCGGAGGGGATGCTTCCTTCTCTTCTAGATGATTTAGTTCGGGTGGCAGTAAGAAGAGAGGAGGAGATGCTTCCTCTCTTCTAGATGATTTAGTTCGAGAGTTCTTGCTTAGAGTACTTACAAATCACACTCTAAGCTCAAAGTTGTGTTTAAAAATTGAGAGACATTTTGACATTTTCAATAATTGCAAGCTGTGAAGTTTGGAATTTAATCCTATACCATGGTTGCAGGAATCACATATATCTATTTAATCCTAAATATAAACTTTATCTTAGAGCCCTGAGATGATGGGAATAAGGCAATGAAGACGCACCCATTTTGGTACATTTTTGTCAGAATTAAATGTCATCACGACAATAATACCGTGGCCAGAGATTAAATTCTTTGGCATTGACAAATTGAAAGTCAAAATTCTTTATAGAATTTCTCCATCATAGAAATCCTTAAATGAATTTTAAAATAATTCAAAATATATAATTTACCATTCCAAAACCTTATCCATGGGAACGTACTGCCAACGCGACGAAAATTAGTTCATCGCTACGTTTCAACCAGCCAGCACAGTAAAAGAAAAGCCATAGAATATCGCATGCATACGTCAGTAATTATGCCAACCTGCGGGAAGATTCAATTGAAACAAGTATGGGTGAGAAATCCATTTGACACAGAAAACACAGTAACTGGTATCATTTATGAGGCACGTCTGACTATAGAAAACTTTTGAAACTGTGAAATACTACATTGGGAAGCTGAACAAATTGCCTGATGTTTATGAGGAAAGGCTTTAGCAGAGCAACTACGTAGCAGGTGATTTTTTTAGTTTGGCAGATCTACAGCATATGCCATTTGCAATAAGGGTGACCTACTCTCGTCGTAAAGGCATGTGAGCATATGGTGGGAAGACATCTCTTCTAGCTTGGTGACATGTGAGCATATGGTGGGAAGACATCTCTTCTCGCCCCGCATGGAAGAAAGTTGTAGAAAACATGCCCTATCAGTGGTTTAAGGGAAGAAGATCAATTAAAGAGAATTTTTTCTTCCCTTAGACCACTGATAGGAAATGTTTTCTACAACTTTCTTCCATGCAAGGCGAGAAGAGATGTCTTCCCACCATCAGCTCACATGCCTTCGCGACGAGAGTAGGTCAGCCTTATTGCAAACTGTCACGAGGTAGTGTGTCCATGGCAGATGCTGTAGATTTGCCAAACTAATAAAATACCCCGCTAGGTACTTGCTCTGAGAAAGCCAGCAATTTGTTCAGCTTCCCAATGAATTATTTCACAGTGGCCTC
Source organism: Pinus taeda (assembly GCA_000404065.3). Taxonomy (NCBI): domain Eukaryota; kingdom Viridiplantae; phylum Streptophyta; class Pinopsida; order Pinales; family Pinaceae; genus Pinus; species Pinus taeda. The sequence continues at coordinate 22,010 of APFE031049456.1, read as the reverse complement.
ATCCGGGACCAAAAATGAAACTGGCATACATCCCGGTTTGTTAGAACATTAATCACAAATGCGGCAAACCGCGCCGCACACTGTTCCCATGTCATCAAGTTTAATGTGAGTTGGCAGGTTTAATGTGAGTCTGCAGGAGTTGGCAAGACACGTTCAAGTAGGCGGAGATCATTATTGATTCTCCTGTATGTATCTGTAAATAATGATATTTAGTAGTGAAATAATAAGCTCTTGTGAAGAGTCTTCGTTTTTCTGTCCTGGTATCGGAGCTCAAGTGAGCTGCTTGGAGGAGGCAGAGGAAGTGAGTGGCAGTGGCAAGGTCTCGTGCTTGTGCAATTTGTATAAGCCTGGGTTGTGCGGGCTCAGTGGTGTCAAGAGTCGGAGTCTGCGTGAAAGAGTGATAGAGCGAAGAACATTTACGAGACTTGTGATCTATTATTAGGAGCATTGATATCCTTTCGTCTAGTTGTGGAAACGTGCTGCCAACCCTTTTGAGCCACACATGTGGAGGAGGCGCAGTGTTGTTGGAACGTGAAGCTGTGGGTGCATTCTACAACTGAATGAGGTCTGGTTTATGGGCGTAGTGAGCCTTGTGTTGGGTCGCATTCGACTGAGTGCCCACTGAGCTGAAGCTTGTGGATGAAGGCACCGATATGTTGCATCCCCTATGAGTGTAGCAGTTACAATGGAGTGTTGTGAGACGTGAAGGCCTAGTCTAGTCGTGACTGTGTGAAATTGTTGAGCAGCGTTGAGTTTTCTGAGCGGAAGATTGGTGTGGCTTGTCGCTGTAGTGGGTGACCGGTTTACCTTTGGTTCAGTCATTTCAAATCTGCTTAGGGACCTGCCTGCGTTTGAGGAGGTGCTGTCATCTATGAGAACTCACCAGGTGGACTGGTGCTTTGTTAATAAGTCAACTTGAAGAAAAATATTTTTTTTTGTGCTTCTCACCATTGCTTTGTGAACTATACTTAAATATTTTGAATGAATGTGAGTCTGCATTACTTAAATCTTTTGAATGAACGTGAGTCTGCATTGTGTGAAGATGTGTGGAGTAGTCGCTGCGTGGCAGGATGTATATCGTAGAGTGGTGTGGGTTAAATAGCCAGCCACTGTGTGAAGTAAAATTTGTGTAAAGCCCTCGTAGAGCCGATGTGGAAGGGCGATGTTGTGTCTAGAGAAGTGAGAGTTGGCTAGTGGTCGTGGCGTCGGCCGGGTACCCAAGTGGAAAAAGGCTGGATCCGAGGTTAAAGGTCGAAAGACCTGTGGAGTTACAAATTAAAAAGTGAAAGTCGTGTAGTTTGAAGTTGAGTGCTTATGTTGAAGGGCAAACAAAGAAAGGAGTAAAGTCTGTAGTAGCCTTCCTTCAAGATGAATGGGGATACTTCAATATTCTTCATTGTGACATTTCTTATATCCTTACTTGTGGCCTTTCTGCAAATAATGTCCTCCAAAGTAATTTTGATGAATGTATTCCACTTATGCCAACAAGAGTGATATTCAATCTACCTTCTCCTCGCATTACTACGTTGAGAAATCAACATGAAAATGATTAGGGTTGATTTCACTTTGACTTAATAATTTCTTATGATTATGTGTTTCCTTATTATTATTTTTATTATGGTATGATAATAAAAAAATTAGCAAAACCATAAATAATGAATATAAAAACAATAAAATGAACATAAGAGATATATTGCAATCTAAGGAAAATCCCCTTTAAGGAAATAATCCAAAAAATATTCTCATCTTATGGAATTAGATCATAGTGAGAATTCCAAGAACCAACCATCAACACCAATAATTTAGACAAGATCTAAGCCAACCCTCTTTTAAATATATTGCAATAAGTTAAAGTCAATTTGTATGAGTAATATTCCAAACTCTCTAAATTAGGTCAAATATTATATTCTGGGCCCCCAACAATAGAACTTCAAACCTACAATAACTTCACGATTTATTTACCTCTACACTAACTCTAAAAAATCCCACGTGTGAGATAAATATGGTAGAAAAGTAAACTTTAGACTCACACACTTTCTCTCTCTTTTCTTCCTTAAATCTTCACTCTTCTTTCCAGGTTTCTTTACTTGTATCCACGTGCGAGATAAATACAGTAGAAAAATAAACTTTAGACTCACACACACACTCTCTCTTTTCTTCCTTAGATCTTCACTCTTCTTTCCAGGTTTCTTTGTTTGTATTTCTCTTTCTTCTACGCAAAAAATTTAACTTTCTTGACATATCCTCCAAATGAGGTCGAAATGTCTTCTACTTACACACATCCAAGAGATTGTGTCACGCCCCCAAGCCTACGGTGGTCTTTCAACCGTGTCGGCGAGGCGTGGCACCACCGAACACTTTCTTTTTAACAATACTTGTGCACATGGACTATGCCTAATTCACAAACGTGTACTTAGTTTGTGTTTCGAAACCAAGTATAATATGCAATTAACCTTTATATCAATGAACACCCATACTTATTCATTATCCACAACAATTATAAAAGAAGACAACAATTGCACGATATAAAGGGGAGGGGCAACTCCCGAACAGTCTACCCAACAATGTACATTATATCAGTTTTCCAATAATACAATGTACAAGTAATGCTTGGCAAATCCAAGCGAATACTTAGCCAAATTTTACAATGAGAGGCAACCCTGCCTTTTACAAGCTTGTGCACTTCTTGCACGAAGGGCGGTGCTCACCCGAGTCACCTAGAAGACCCTTTCCAAGTCCTACACCAAACTGCGCATTTCCAACTCAACACCTGTCACCCTTGCCAGCCATCAACCCGAGAATAGCTCTGCGCCTTCTCCAAGTTGAGCGCATGAGCTATGCGCATTTAGCAAGTGAATCTGCGCACTTCTCTATGCGTAGAGGTGAATGTTCCTGGTTCGAACTTGTTCCAAATGAATGCCAATCTCCATGTATATATACGCATGCCTCCATGGGAGGTGGCTCCCCAGCCGACCTTCAAAACATGCTTTAACACCCCCTCTTCAATGCCATCCCAAGTCGTCCTTCCCTAACTTCGTGGGTTGGCCTTCCCTTGTCGCTCGCGCTCCATAGTGGGTATAAACACACCAACGTTCCACGCACTTTATCAAGTGTCGCAAAACTATCGTCGCATATCAATCATCCTTTTGGCGCATTTTGTGCGAAGCTACCTGGCGCTCCGCCCTCGTGCAGTCGTGCACGCCCGCCCGGCGTGCGCACGCCAGGGCACCCAGTGCCTACCCGTCGCACTAGCTATAAGGTGTTACATCCTCCTCCACCTGAAGTCATTGTCGTCCTCGAAAACATCCCCAAGCATCAATATCCATGATGTCAACTCCTCCACATATGGCAAACATCCCTGCAACATATGTAGGACTCCATCTCCACCATGTCTCATCTAAGCGACCAACTGTCACCAAGATAGTCCATACCAAAGTATAGATGTCCATGATCATCGACCACCTGCCACAATCTCTCCATGCTACTTACGGTAGTGTGGTGGGATCATCACTTCTTCATCAACCTAGATATCAGCTCTAATACCAACTGTCAAGTTGTGTATCAAATTTCATCTGCAAGCTACACCAGCTCTGATACCAACTGTCACGCCCCCAAGCCTATGGTGGTCTTTCAACCGTGCCGACAAGGTGCGACACCACCGAACACTTTCTTTTTAACAATACTCGTGCACATGGACTACGCCTAAATTCACTTTCTCCTACTTAGTTTGTGATTCTCAACCAAGTATTATGCAATTATCCTTTATACTAATGAAGCCCATACTCATTCATTATCAATAGCAATTATAACAAGAACATCCACTAGCTACCCAACTAGTTCAAACATGGGGGCTAGCGTGTACAGAGATATGTTAGCATTGTGTTGGAGTATCATAACATTTTGTGCGAAGCTACTAGGGGCTCCGCCCTCGTGTAGTCGTGCACGCCCACCGGGGTGCCCGGTGCCCGCCCGTCGCACTAGCTATAAGGTGTTACATCCTCCTCCACCTGAAGTCGTTGCTGTCCTCGACAACATCCCCAAGCATGAAGTGAATCTCTTGCTTACCTTATAGCCTGCTCACAATTCTATCCAAGTCCATGACCTTGTTGTACCAAAAGTGCACAACCTCTCCATCGGCTCATAAGTAATAAGTCTCCATGTCACACTAGCAAATCCATCTGCACAACATCCCTGCCTTGGCACTCCTCATTGGATGCCCATAAGTGACATCTCTACAAATGCTCCTGCACAATGTCCCTGCATGAGGCTGCCATGCTCCATGTCTCCAACTTGATGTCCATGACCAAGTTGCCATGTAGTCCAACCAAGTAGACCCATCACAATAATCAGTCATCCCTATCCAAGCTGCAATCTTCAGTCTAGTGGACTCGGTCACCCAACCATATCATCATCACATGAGTCTCTCCATCATAGCTCCTCCACCTAAGTGTCCACCAAGACTATCTCTTGGTCTCGGCCATGAGAAGTCCACCCAAGCAACTCAAGTGTGTGCCCTCCAATCTGTCCATGAGTCATGTCGGGCACTTAGCCATGTGGCTAAAGCATGACCCATTCCTCCACAACGATCATCAAGTTCCACCCTTGTCACAGGCCTTGTACCTTCTACCATAAGGTCACAAACAACCCTAACAAGTCCTTCAACAATCAACAATCCTTGTTTCTCCATACAAGGTCTCATCATAAACATCCATGGTAAGATGCTCCCTAGCATTGGAAAACTGGCTTTGCCCTTCTCTGCATACAGTCCATCTACCAAATGCTCAAGTGAAACACATGCATCAAATGTACTTACATCATCATCATGATCATCATGAGGTTCCTCCATGAGAGTACCCCCATCCATAGATGTCTGCAAACTACACGATCCTGGCCCAACTTGATCAATCTCAAGCTCATCCTCCATCATAGTCATGTCTGCAACATCTTCAACTATCACAGCTTCCTCTTCCTTCTTTGCACAATCTTCAACCTCATCTTGCTCCATTGTCCAACCAAGTTGAAGAAGCTCATCTTCAACATTCTTTTCCAAGACTGCAAGCTTCTCTCGAATCTGGGGATTCTCCTTTTTCATCCGCTTCAACCTATATAAGGTAAGCAAGAGCTTCCCTTCGCATTCTTCTAAACCTGCCATGCCTTGTACTTTGTCTTCCCCGGTTCGTACTTCATTTGGTCCACAGACGCCCAAACCGTGTACACCTGCCCACACGCAGTCCCACTTGCCCACCTGACAAGTGCCCAAATAATATGACCAGCACGTAGTACCGCCTGCCCAATTCTACGACACCCGGTTCCAACCTTTACCAGCTTCACCAACTCCCCTGCAACCATGAACCGGCCCTTGTTCCACTTGTATGTGAAACTATCTTCCTTCACCTGCAGGTACCTGCTTCCACTGTCACGAGCAACTTTGCTCTAACCAGCTCAAGTGAGCTCTAATACCAACTGTCATGCCCCCAAGCCTACGATGGTCTTTCAACCATGCCGGCGAGGTGCGGCACCACTCAACACTTTCTTTTTAACAATACTCATGCACATGGACTACGGCTAAATTCACTTTCTCCTACTAAGTTTGTGATTCTCAACCAAGTATTATGCAATTATCCTTTATACTAATGAAGCCCATACTCATTCATTATCCATAGCAATTATAACAAGAACATCAACAATTGCAACAAGGGGAGGGGCAACTCCCCGTAATGTGAGTCTGCCCAGTAATATATTAAGAATATCAGTTTATAATATACAAGTGTGTCTTGCCGAACCAAGTCTCACACATAACCGAATATTACAAAGAGAGGCAAACCTGCCTTTTATAACAATCTTGTGCACCTTTTTCACGAAGGGTAGTGCTCGCCCGAGCCACCAAAATCACTTTACCAAGTCCTACACAAAATCTGCACACCGTTCATACACCTGGGCACACCGCCCAACCTTCGTCCAACTCCAAGAATGTTACCAAGTGTATAGGCCTCTATGAGACATGTGCATTCTCCTTTTCCTTCTGTGCACACTTCTTGAGTCCTTAGCGAAGATCCAAATGATGTTCGTTGTATCCCAAATGAGCTCCAACCGCACTTACTTATACACGTCCAAGGGTGGGGTGGTGGCTCACCCGTCCGACCACCCAAGGTTGGTTTACACACCCCCTTCACAAGGCTTGAACGCCCATTTAGAGGTCAGCTATCCATGATAGAAGTCGGTCGTTCCATCCTCAAACCATCATATAAACCTTATGCCTTCGTCCCCTTGATTTTCCATAAGTGTCGTTGAAGTCTGCACTTTCGTCGCAAATAACTCGTGGTAACGTCGCATCGTCGTGCAGCACTGCCCGACGCTCCACCCGCGTGCGGTCGTGCACGCCCACCCGGCGTGCGCGCGCCTGGGTGCCCAGCGCCCGCCCGTCGCACAACTATAAGGCGTTACATCCTCCTCCACCTGAATTCATTGTCGTCCTCGACAACATCCCCAAGCATCAATATCCATGATGTCAACTCCTCCTCACATATGACAAACATCCCTGCACATATGTAGGACTCCATCTCCACCATGTCTCATCTAGGCAACCAACTGCTACCAAGATAGTCCATACCAAAGTATGTCATAGATGTCCTTGACCATCGACCACCTGCCACAATCTCCCCATGCTGCTCTCCATCATGGAAGGCTGATCCTTCCAACATCAAGCTAAATGTCTGCTATAACAATGTGTCAAATCCATCATATGCATCATCTTCACCATGTGCAAAACTGCCCATGATATATCAACAAGTGTTAACACACCTCAACCATGTGCCAACATCTCATCTCAACAATCGAAAGTCATCTCAATCCATGACCATCAACCATCATGTCACAATCTCCACATGCTGCTCCGTCACGGAAGGTTGGTCCTTCCATCTCAAGTTACATGCTCACTGCAACATATCGTGTCGACCTCATCATGTGTTGTCCCCATGTGAACTGCTTCCATGATACTCCAACCCTCGGTGCGTCACATCCATGTCCATGAAGCTACCTCCATCACATCCGCAATGTGTCATCCTCTCAAGTCATAGAAACAAGTATACACTTGTCTCATCTATCCATGTGCTGCCCATGATCAAAGATCAATCAGCTCCCATGTGTAGAAGTAGTTGAGTCTCGGCTCAACCCATGCCCAAGTTTTGCCACCAAGGCATCATCATCATCGTAACTCCATCAATCCAAAGTGCCTCATATCGATCCTCTACATCAAGTCACTCTTTCAAGCCATGTCCCATGCATGTACTTGAAAGTATGCACACCATCCTGCATCAAAGTCTCTGACCTCAACTCCTCAATGCTTCAGATCCTCTAAGTCCACCATATATGAAGTCCCCAAAAGTCACAACAATCTCATGTCATCATGAGCTCCATAAGCCATCCCCAACCAACACTCTAGAAAACATACAAGTATCATCCCAAAGGTCTCTGCAAGATGCCTCAGCTCTCCATGTAGTAAGAATGCCCCATAGCCTCCTCGCAATTCTATCCAAGTCCATGGCCTTGTTGTACAAAAGTGCACTATCTCTCCATCGGCTCATAAGTAATAAGTCTCCATGTCACACTAGCAAATCCATCTGCATAACATCCCTGCCTTGGCACTCCTCATTGGATGCCCATAAGTGACATCTCTACAAGTGCTCCTGCACAATGTCCCTGCATGAGGCTGCCATGCTCCATGTCTCCAACTTGGTGTCCATGACCAAGTTGCCATGTAGTCCAACCCAGTGGACCCATCACAACAATCAGTCATCCCTATCCAAGTTGCAATCTTCGGTCTAGTGATCTCGGTCACCCAACCATATCATCATCACATGAGTCTCTCCATCATAGCTCCTCCACCTAAGTGTCCACCAAGGCTATCTCTTGGTCTCGGCCATGAGAAGTCCACCCAAGCAACTCAAGTGTGTGCCATCCAATCTATCCATGAGTCATGTCGGGCACTTAGCCATGTGGCTAAAGCATGACCCATTCCTCCACAATGATCATCAAGTTCCACCCTTGTCACGGGCCTTTTTACCTTCTACCATAAGGTCACAAACAACCCTAACAAGTCCTGCAACAATCAACAATCCTTATTTCTCCATACAAGGTCTCATCATAAACATCCATGGTAAGATGCTCCTTAGCATCGGCAAACTGGCTTTGCCCTTCCCTGGATATGGTCCATCTACCAAATTCTCAAATGAAATACATGCATCAAATGTACTTACATCAGCATCATGATCATCATGAGGTTCCACCATGAGAGTACCCCCATCCATACATGTCTACAAACTGCACGATCCTGGCCCAACTTGATCAATCTCAAGCTCATCCTCCATCATGGTCATGTCTGCAACATCTTCAACTATCACGGCTTCCTCTTCCTTGTTTGCACAATCTGCAACCTCTTCTTGCTCCATTGTCCAACCAAGTTGAAGAAGTTCGTCTTCAACATTCTTCTCCAAGACTGCAAGCTTCTCTTGAATCTGGGGATTCTCCTTTTCCATCTGCTTCAACCTGTATAAGGTAAGCAGGAGCTTCCCTTCGCATTCTTCCAAACCTTCCATGCCTTGTACTTCGTGTTCCCCGGTTCATACTTTGTTTGGTCCACAGACGCCCAAACCGTGTACACCTTCCCACAGGAAATGTTGGAGAGGTAAATTCCCTCTATGGATAGAGGCGATCCCTACTAGCCCAGAACGGGTCTAGGAACAATCAATCAATGCTACTCTGTAAGTTCCTAGTTGCAATTAAAAAGTGGGTAATGAACACCTACTTGGATTCCCACGCTATTGTTTGATGAAGAGATGCCGCTCTCGCTCCTTCGCTCTGGTCGGTCACGATCCTCCACTATCCTCGTGGATGGACACCTGCACATGCAAAGAGAGAACAAACACAAGCGTGAAATCTAGTAAAAGCAACTATACATGAGTCAAAAAGGATGTAATTCACATTAACTATTATTAGACAAATGAGAATGGAACCATAACAGTAGTCATCTATCTTTTATTAATCAAAAATAGAGAAAGGTACAACCAATGTTCTGACGCTGAGTCCTTCTCAAGAGGGTCCGGCCAGCAAGTCTCATAAGCATTCAGCCTTGGAGGTAGATCTCCCAAGACAAACAACTCTCTCTCTCACACAAGGAAACAAGACTTCACAACCTTCCTTAAGCTCTCTAGCAATCCACACTTAACACACCAACTGCCTATTAAGAGCAACACTAAAGCACTATGAATTCCTCTATGTCAAAAGCTATATGTCAAAAACTAGCTGCTCATGGCAATGGTGGAGGATTATATAGGAGAAGGAGTCTCCATGGATGGTGGAAGGATAAGCTTATCTCCAAGAAAGGTGGCTCATATGGTGAACATACATGCCATAGAAGGGAGGGCGACCTTTACAAAGCCAACAACCAGGTCTGGAGTCATCTGGAAGGCTGGCTGTTAGAACAAACTCACCCAAACAAGATCAACGTGGGTGCATAATTGGACTAGCGCACTGACATCGCATCTCAATAACATAAGAGGTCTGGTCAGCGCCACTTAGTACAAGCAGAGAATGCGCTAGCTATGAAATTCGATCAGTGCGGGAAACCTGTGTGCTTCGGTGCTAGCAGTGCACCAATTACACTATCATCCGCCAGTCAGCGCGGTTATTTCAATAACAATCGCGATGATCCAACAAACTTAGGAAAAGAGGGATTTTTGGCCATTTCAGAGAGCATGAGCATGATGGATTTGATTTCATGACATAGTAGGGAGACTGACAAGGAGACAGTGACAAATTACTATGTAACAGATGCCCCCTAAAGCATGAATCCCGAGAGAGTGGGAGGGGTGAAATGCTTTACAAAACTGCTGAACCGGAACACCACCAGGAAGAACCTATACGTAGATACAACTGATATTTCGATTACATGTAGTCTAGGCATGGGCACAGCCATCCAAAAGACATACGAAGAAGGTTTGTGGTATGGACGCAACCACCCAGCTGAAGAGACCATGATGATAAGAGGTATGGTCGCAGCCATCCTAAAAGACTCAGGTATGGGCGCCGCCATCCATCAATGAGTCATGTAATAATGATCCACAAAATCGCAACCTGGTCCGCAACAGACTAGAACTAGGGTCTTGCGCTCCATCCAAACCCGAACAAAGTACAAGTCCAAACATGTGAATACAGGAGTCGAAGTCTAACATGCTTGAACATCGTTTGATTACAAGCCAATGATGAAAGCTGTTAAGAGACGCGAGAGGAGCCACCAATAATGACGATGGTCCTCAAGGTACTATAGGTACAATCCATGGTGTGCGAATAAATGAGTTGGTGTTGAACACCCGTAGAGTCATCCAATCGGAGGCCAATGATGAAAACCTCGCGTCGAACACGAAGAACCTGCCATTGAGGTATGCAGGCTCCAAGGTACCGGAAGGGAGTCTCTAGGTTACTTTCCTGGATAATGAGCTGAAGTCAATAGGAAGTGATCTTCATCGAAGGTGGGCCATAATGTTTCCCACATCATCGACACGAGACGGAAAGAGACAATATGTTTTGTGTGAAATATTAGAGGGAGGTTATACTTGCAGAGGCTAACTTCTCTTGAACATATCAACGACACAATGACGGATTTGGCAGTATTTGAGGTCAAGTGATCAGAGGTCGTGACGACAGGACAATGAGTAGATGAATGGTCAAATAGGATAACCCAAAACCATGGAGGCAAATGTGAAACGAGATGAGATGTCCCCACCCAGGCACGAATGCAAACAGTGCCATGCTCAAGAGCGACATACTGCCGATGACGACAATTATGATTCCTTTATTTCCCCCACCATTTCTGGCGAGTACCCCGGTTATTTTTGGATGACAAGCTTGACGGGAATAGCATATGCTTGAGGAGCGTCATTTCGAAGGAGCCCGATGTCATTAAGTTTTAACGAGTTTGACAAAGGAAGAACTCGGCGTCTTTTCTTTTTTAGAGAGTTTGAAAAGACAGGAGAAAATAAAACTCTAAGGGGGTGCTTTTTCGTAAAGTTGTGTCTCTCGAGCCCGAAAAAGTATAAAACGATGCTCGAAAGAACCACTCGATCATTACGACCGAGGAGTACTTTTCGTAAATAGTAACTTTGACCTGAAAAAGTAAAAAAGCGGTCAAAAGTATGTCGTTTTAGAGCCAATAACGAGTGCGAAACGACAAACACCCGACGATCTTTGTTAATTTAAACGGTCAAAAAAAGAGCTTTAAAAACGACCGCCTCTCGTTCCTTTTAACGAGCTGAAAGGAGGCTCAGCTATCTTTTCTTGCTTTATATCGGAAAAGAGCTCAAAGACGACATTTTTTGGGACCAAGTGTATATAGATCCATCGTGACTTCGCCGGTTCTGAGGACCTGCACAAGAAAACCACCCGCGTAAACCTGTTCAATATGTTGAAAAACATAGTAAAACATGCATAACAACATAACATAGTGACATCAGGACTAAATTCATGATAAAAGACGACAAAAACCCACTTTATAAAGTCAAATAAGAACTATTTACCATAAATAGGGGGGGTAAAAATCATTTTTTACCATTTGCCATTTTGAGCCTTGGAGAACGTTGTGGAGCTACAAAGTTGACGGAGCAAATTCTTTATCGTGCGGACACCATCCTTCCGACAACTGATTCCAGGTAGGTTCCTCTTGCCCTGCGCTTTATTTTAAGCCTATTTTTAAGCATTTTCACCGTGGGATTTTGTCATTTGGCCAAATTCTTTGAGTGTTGGTGCGCTCTCGGTCAGCGCGGATTCACCCATCGGGTCCGCGCTGATCGATTTAATTACCAGACACCACTTTCCGGGTCAACGCGGAAAACCTGTGTGCTTCCGCACTGACCCAGAGAAAATACAAAGGACCGCCATTATCAGTGTGGCTGTTTCAAAAACAGTCACGTTGGCGCCGTGAAAATTAGTTTTTAAGAATTTGAATGGATAATTTTCAAAAGCTGGCAGTCTAATGCTTTTAGGTGATCATGCAGGACATAATGGCCTTTGTGTGGCAAGAGAGAGCCCACGATAATGAAGATATTTCCGCTTTTGCCGATGCCGGATGCCGAAATGCAATGCGGGCATGCAGTTTTCTAAAATTCTTTCTCACTCCACGCTTGAGGGCGCAGCCAGACCTCCGAGAGCTCTTGATCAGAGCTTGGAACCCAGTGGATGGGAAATTTACGATCCGAGGCCGTGACATCGAGTTCGATTCCACGGACATTTACTTTTTGACTGGGTTGTCACGCCGGGGTGTGATGTCCATTTTGGAGGGGCAGCGACCCAGCGGCGAGACGCTCGACCAAATCATGGCTTGAGTGCGCCCACAGGCGCACAAGACACGGAGCGGGAAAGTAAGCATTCCATCAGTGGGTGCTGGTGACATGGTCCTTCGTACCATACTCTTTCTGGTGACGCAGGCAACAGGGAGTCTGGCCAACCATGAGGCCTCAAAGGCCAACCTATTCCTAGCTCTCGAGTGTCTACAGCCCACAGTTTTCAACTGGGCAACAGCTGTGACGACTAGAATGAAGAGACAATTGAGCAACTGCCGACGCGGAGAGTCGAAGCAGTTTGGTTACGGATCGCTCTTACTCCCACTCATGTTCGAGCGGGTGCCGGCCCTTCAGCTGCAGACCATGGTGGTGGATCCGCCAAACAGTCCATGAGAGACGAGGGCCACCAAATGGGCCCGGGTCATGCCACGTGGAGGGGGCGGCCGCTCAGTGTCGTGGGGTGTTTTCTTCCGAGAGTGGCTAGATTGCCAGGTTATCTTTGTTGAGGACTGGCCATATGCCGGTATCGACATTCGCGGTGATCCCGACCTGCCACTGCCTGCGGGAGAGTAGTGGGACGATGGAGGTAAAACACTTGATCTCTTTTTGATTTTTTATCTTTTGTAATGTTTTTGAATTTTTTCATGTACATGTCCTAATAAACGCTATGATGTGAAGATGTGGGACCTACGAGACCCCTTGGCCTGGCCCTGGACGCACGAAGATATGGGCAAGGCGCCGCAATCTTGGCCTTAGCTCCTCCAGCAGGCAACATGACAGAGGCTGTGGTGCACAACCTTGAGGGCTTACTCGCAGGAGTCCCGGATTACCAGGGGATCGAGGAGGTCCCCATAGCTGCACAGATCCATATAGTGGGTGTAGAACCCAGGATGCACCGCCTTTTGAGGTGGGTGGCACGAGCGGTGGCATGCTACAGAGAGCATAACTTACCGTAGTAGACGCCTAGGTTTTATTTTCCACTGATGTTTTTTGAGAGACATACGTCTCAGATGTACTAAGGATGTCGGCTTTATTCAGACATGTACACTTATTTTTTGAGTGCCTTAGTGTGCCACACGATATATATATATATATATATTATATATATATATATATATATATATATATATCTATATATTATATATAATATAATATTAATATATATATAATATATACATGGTGTTTTTATTGTATCTTATGCTTCTCATGTTTTGTTAATTTACATATTTCACAAATGTCTGTCTAATACATAATTAGCCAATGCATCAGTTACTGCATTAAGTCTTCTTGGAATGTGATGATCAGTAATGTAATCAAAATCTCTTTCCAATAACTTAACACGTAAATACAACCTTAAAATATGATGATCTCTGACGGAATATCGTCCGTTGAGCTGGTGGACTACAAGCTGCGAATCTAAGTTTACAACCAATGAGAGGATTCCGAGGTTAATCGCCTCGGCTAATAATTCAATTACAGCACTATATTCAGCTACATTGTTTGTTGTACAACCTAGACACACACCTTGAATATCTACTAACTCACCATGAGGATCGTAGATCACCCATGCTGCAAATGACAGATTATGAGTACTGCGGGAAGCACCATCAGCGAAACCAACGTAAGGTGATCCAGACATCTGTTCAAGAAGCAAAAGACACAATAAGCGGCAATCACGCCGACACACTAAGAAAAAAATCAAATGAACATGCACACACACAAAACACATTGTAAAAAAGCATATGCAGGTAAAACATAAACGAGAGAGTGCCTAGACTCAGGCGTAATATTTCTTAAGATACAGCCCATTGTAGGGCCTGTCCAGGGGATTGCCTTCATAATCGATCAGCTCATAGGCACCTTTTTGTAGAACTCTTTTTACAATGTAGGGCCCATGCCACATTGGCTCGAGTTTTCCTGCTCCTAGCTTATCATTAGCCTGATCGTAGAGCAGCACTAAGTCTCCCTCGACGAAAGAGCGGGGATTAACAGAGTTATCGAAGTGAGCTTTCACTCGCTTCTTTTGAGCTTCGATAGCTAGGGAGGCTAGACAACGTGTCTTGTCTAGTCGTTCCAAGTAAATAAGCCGCTCTTCTATAGGAGTAGTCTCGGGAAGTAACTTGACGGCTAATTTGAGTGAAGGAATCTCACACTCAATGGGAAGGGTTGCCTCCAGTCCATATACTAGCTGAAAGGGGTGAAACCGGTGGCATCCTTCACGGAGGTCTGGTAGGCCCACAACGTGGAGAACAACATCAAATGCCAACTAGACTTGTGCATGCCCACAGTTCTCTGAAGCATCGTGACCAAGACTTTTTTCATGGCTTCAACCTGACCGTTTGCCTGAGGATAGTATGGAAAGGAACTATCATGCCTAAGTCCAAGTTGGGTTGTCAACTCGGCCATCATATGATTACGGAAATGTTTTCCGTGATCAGTGACAATGGCTTGTGGAACCCCGAACCGAGAAATAACATGGTTAAAAAGAAACTGTGCCGCCGTATGACCGTCTTCTGACAATGTGGGCATCGCCTCGGCCCATTTTGTAAAGTAATCTACAGCAACGATTATGTAACCATGCCCCCCGGCTGAGCGAGGGTTACATGTCACATAATCGATGCCCCATTTGGCAAAGGGGCCTACGGTCACAATGGGGTGCAGCGGGGCAGCGGGTGCACGCATCTTCCACTGGTAAATTTGGCATTCGTGACAAGAATGGATGGCAAGGATGCTGTCCTTGAAAATGGAAGGCCATAAGTAGCCAGCTCGGAGGATCTTTTGTGCGGTGGAATATCCAGACATGTGACCGCCACAAGCACTGGAGTTGCAGTCATTTAGAACTCTTTCAGCTTCTTCGAAGGTTAGACATCGACGAAGAACCGAATCAACCCAAATGCGGTACAGGGTGTCCCCAACTATGCGATATGGCTGAGCTTGGTGACGAATCCGTCGACGAGCATCTTTCGAGGTCTTGGGGTGGAAGGAGGACGTCTGCAAATAGACATTTATGTCCCCATACCATGGATCGAGGGTGTTGATAAGGAAAAGAGTTTCATCTGGAATAGACTCCTCTATCTGTAAGGAAGTAGCGGCGGATGGCAAAGAGCACAAAAGTTCAGCAAAAACGAGTGATTTCTTGGACTTGGCCGCAGTAAATTCCAAGTCAAGCTCTTGGAGGATCACGATCCACTTTGAGTATTTTCCCCCCAGCAATTGTCATTAAAGAATGTAGGTCATGGGGTTACAATCTGAAATCACCATCGTAGTATGCAACAGAATATAGTGACGGAAGCGTTGGATGGCGCAGACTGTGGTGAGAGCCAATTTCTCGACATATGCATATCGAGTCTCCGTATCTCGTAAGTTGCGACTAAGATAATAAATGACATGCTCGATGCCATCATCGTCGTCCTGAACCAGAACCATTCTGATAGTGGTATCGGCAGCGGCCAAATAAAGTGTATAGTCACGATGGTAATTTGGAGGCCGCAACAAAGGGGCGGAAACTAGGAGAGTTTTGAGCTGAGTAAAAGACTCCTCGGCTATGGCATCCCATCGGAATGGGGTGTCATGCTTCAGTAACCGGGTAAAACCCTTTGCCACTTCGGCATAGTTTGGGATGAACCATCTTAGAAATTTAGCTTTCCCCTGTAAACTCTGTAATTTCCGCAAAGTAGCAGGGGGAGGAAGATTCACGATTGCCTCGACTTTAAGGGGATCCAAACAGATACCCTCTCGGGAGACGATAAACCCGAGAAGTCGACCAGATTTGATGCAGAAGACACATTTGTGCGGATTTAATCGGATATTATAGTGTCAACAACGAAGAAAGATCTCACGAAGATGCGATGGGTGGTCCGCGTGCTTAGCTAAATGAGCGTGAAGATCATCCAGATAAGGCTGTACAATGTGTCTGATATCGTGGAAAGCATAAGAAATCGCACGCTGAAAGGTAGCGCCGGCATTTTTAAGGCCGAAGGGGAGCTTTTTGTAAGCAAAGGTGCCCCAGGGATAGATGAAGGCCATCTTGTGTTGATCAGCCGGAGCAATGTTAATCTAGTTGTAACCAGAGAAGCTGTCCATAAAAGAATATATCTCGCTGCCCGCACACTCATCAATGAGTTGATCAATAAATGGCGTGGGGTAGTTGTCCTTTGGGCAAGCTCTGTTAATGTCACGGTAATCAACGCAGACACGAATGGTGCCCTGTTTTTTGTCGACAGGGATGATATTTGATACCCATTCTGTCAGTGGGATGGGATAAATAAATCTCGCCTTAAGAAGTTTTTCAACCTCTGCTTTGATGGCTGCCGCCTTACAGGGGTGCACGAGACGCAAACGCTGGCGAACAGGTTTGGCCCCGGGATACATTGGTATCTCGTGCACTACTATAGATGGATCAATACCTGGAATTTCTTCATAGGACCATGCAAAGACATCGCGAAATTCACGAAAAAGTGCGATATAAACCTGAATCTCCTCAGGAGTGCAGGTGACTCCTATGTAAATGTTCTCGACAATCCCTGCCTTAACAGAGATGTCGATAGGTTTCATCTGCGTGATGTTCCCTAAATTCCCTTCGGATGATGTGTGATAAATCTGAATGGGCGTATGAAGGGGTTGAGAAGGGAGACATGGAGCAAACCGCTCAAGACAAAGCAGTGTTTCCCAAAAGGTAGGGAGAAAGGAGGAACGGTGGTGAAGAGGAAACCACGGACGTTCGTCTAGAGACATAGTCTCTATAATAGCCTCATCGGAAGGAAAAATTTCCTTCAATGGATCCGAGGAGGTGTATTCTCCTAACCAAGGGGGGAAATCATCTGAGTCGAGAGCCCCACTCGTGACGGTGGGTTGATCTTGAGAGGCCGATGCAGCAACAATTTCGATGTAGTTGAGCTCGGCTGGACTGAACGACATCTCCTCACCCCAAGGTTCTATCTGGTCGATGGAAGGAAGGATCCAAGGATCAGAACGAACCGAGATCATAGAGATCGAGGCGAGGTTGGGAGGTGGGAGGGAAAAAACGCCCATAAGGGCGGGTTCTTTGAAGAGCCCGGCTCCCACGCTTTCCAACGGAACGGAGGTATGCTCAACGAAGGGTACGTTTCCCTCAGAAGAGGAAGGGAAGAAAGAGAGTTGGTCGACCGTGACAATTTTCCCTTGATGGGGGAAACGAATGACACGGAAGAGGGATGAAGCCACAGCACGCATAGCGTATGTCCAGCTCCGGCCCAGAAGGAGGTTATATGTGAGATTTGCGTCCACAACCTCGACTTCTACTTCTACAGTCTTCCCTTCTAAGGTAATTGGTAGCCGTTGAAGGATACCATAAGGTCGAGATTCTCTCCCGTCAAATGCTTCCAGGGTTGTTGGAGACTGACTCAATGTCGGAGACTCGATGGCTTTCCAACATGCAATAGACATAATGCAGGTTGATGCGCCCTCATCAATGATTGTACGATGGATCGTTTTAGAATTGATGACGACTTGAATGAGGAAACCGATCTGATGAGGCAGTCGAGGAACATGGCTCTTGAGGTCGAAGGTAATCAAATCCGAGTCCACTGGGTCGATGCCACCGATGGCCGATAGCAGGGACTTCCTCTCGGGGGGGAAAATCTGAAGTACCTCCAAGGCGGACATAGTAGACGGAGCCTACGCTAAGTCCTCCACGATGTTATAGTGCTAGGCAGCACGAGCATTCGGGTTATAAGAAGACCTCCTGAGTACCCCTTTGGGAGGGGGTCGAATTGTCGTATCAGTACTCGGTCTCTCGATATGAAGAGGACCAGAGCTAGACGAAGGAGCAATTGAGGGAACCTCTGGCTCCTTCCCGGTGGACGACGGATACTCCTTAGCTCGAGTTGTTACATGAATAGGAATAGTTCCAGCCATGAAGACCTGGGAACCGAAGGGAGAAGAAGAGGGGTCAGCCACCATCTGATTTTGCTGAGAGGGAAAGGGTTCTTTCAGAACCGCAGGGACCCCAGGAGCACCTTTCAACAAACGACTAACTTCGGACCACCTAGGGCAGTCCTTAGTGTAGTGATCTTCCTCACAAATGAGGCAAGGATACTTAGGTTTGCGTTTAGCTCCTTCCTCGGCGAGAGGTTTAGAGGATTCCTGTTTGGGTTGCTCGGATTTAATTTTGCCTTTCCCCTTTTCCTTTTTCTTTCCTTTCGAGGCCTTGCCCGCCATGGTGGACTGAACGGCGTTGACCTCGGAAGTGTTACCAGAATTTAGAACACCCTGGGAAGTGTTTTCGTTGGATGCACTTGACTTTTGCTTCCCAGGATTCAATGATTTTTTATAGGCCTGGTTTACAGAGCCAATGACTCCATCAACAGATGGCTTGGGCGGAGCCTTGGATGTACCAGGCCTGGGGGCATCCAGCAAGTACTCATACAAAGTACCAGACTGATAATAAACTAAGTCCAGGTATTGAGTGCGCGTGATCGCTTGCTCTTCAGTTACACAGGCTCCCATGGCGATGTCCCGCGCAATCTTGGGGACAAAGGAAGATGTAAACCAGTCGGTGAGGAGTTGATTAGGTATCCGGAACTTGATCAACCTGCGACGCCTTCTCCATTCATGAATATGATCGGAGATATGTGTAGTAGTATCCTGCTTAAGAGACGTAAGGAGGTGAGTCCCCGTCTCATACCGAATGGGTAACTAAAAATGAGTCAAAAATGCCATGGCCAATGAATTGAAATCTTGGAATGACGCACGGGTTAACTCAATGTACCATTTAGCTGTCGAACCAATGAGGATCCTCTGAAAGAGGCGAAGATGAATCGAATCGTCAAGCCATGAATTTGACGAACACCATAAGTGATACGTCATCACATGAGCTTGAGGGTCCTCCTCGGCCTTCCCATCGAATTTGGGGCAGTCACTTGGTATCTTAGTTGGAATTGGTGGCCACTGTGGATTGTGCAGAATGGGATAGTTCGTCAACTTTGACACATCGGGCAGTTCCAACGTCGCTAGAAATGGTAGCTACGGATCAAAAGACATTTGTCCCAGATACGAAGTAGAACCAGAATTCCATCCAGTTCCTGGTTTCCCCCATTTCCCTTGTCCCGATGGGCCAGGTCCAAATGGGCCTTGTCCAGAAGGATTTGACCGTAGGGGTTATTTCCAGGACCGGGTTGCTGATTCTGCCCCCCAGCGCCCCATTGGTTACCATATTGGCCAGCAGGTTGTTGATAATTTTGATAGGGATTACCCTGCGGCTATTGGTAATTTTTGTACGGGGTATATTGATTTTGCCCCTGGGGTTGCTGGTATCCATACTGAGCCTGAGAACTAGGTGGCATTTGATAACCAGATTGGGATTGATACCCACCTGAATGCTGGGGTTGGGATTGGTACCCACCTGAATAATGAGGCTGGGCCTGATACCCACCTGAATAAGGAGGCTGGGATTGATACCTGCCAGAATAAGGAGGCTGGGATTGATACCCGTCCGAATACGGAGGCTGGGATTGATACCCGCCCGAGTACGGAGGTTGGGATTGGTACCTGCCCGAGTAAGGAGGTTGGGATTGTTACCCACCTGAATATGGAGGCTGGGATTGATACCCACATGAAATAGGATGCTGGGATTGATACCCACCTGAAAGAGGAGGTCGGGATTGGTACTCGCCTGCATGCTGAGCCGTCTGGTTAGAGGGTTGTCTTGGTTGGATTTGAGACGGTCCCGTTCACCCAGAAGGTCGAGCTTGCTAAGTGAGGGGCTGCCCTTGCGCAACCGAGGATTGTCCTTGTTGACCAGATGGTTGCTGAGTGGTAGGCTGGCCTTGTTGTACGTAAGGCTGGTACCCTTGCCCAGAAGGGTTTCCTTGTTGGTTTACGGGTTGACCTTGCTGTCCATAAGGTTGTCTCCGGTTCCCATAAGGTTGCCCCGAAGGGTAGCCTTGCTGGGTACCAGGTTGACCTTGTTGAGCATTGGGTTGTCCCGGGTTTCCAGAAGGTTTCCCAAGATATGTAAAAGCCGGACCACTAGAGACCAAAGGTTGTCCCTGATTGGGTTGTCCTTATGGGCCTCCCTGTTGACCTGGGTAATTCTAGCCAGCATACTGTTGCCCATGATTAGGCTACGAGTAGGGCTGTTGACCCTGGTAGGGTGGTCCTTGCTGTCCTTGTCCCTGATGGTACTGGCCACCACCATAGCCAGTGGTACCCCAAGCCACGTTCAATGGAACGGAAACCTCATCATAAGGTATTTCAGGTAAGGAGGTAAACAAATAATGATTCTCAGGATCATAATACGGGCCTTGCCCATCTGGGCTCTGGACATTACACAAGTACTGAAAATATGCCTCCTCTGCCGTCATATGATCGGAAGCAGGAGGAGCACCGCTTGCGGGGTGCACAACTCTAGTAGCATGCGTTGATGAACCACTCTGTGATGGTCCTCGAGATGGGCCTGTGGCAGAAGTGACAGCAGATGATGCTGTGATGGTGCTAACAATTGGAGTTGACGCTGCAACACAAATGGTCGGGTTGGATGGGACTGCTATAACAGCAGTATGATGGACTTGGGAAACAAACAGTCCTGTGGTAGGGACGATGTTTTGATCCCAAACGGAAGAGGAAGCTGCAGAGTTCATAGCATCCCTCAATGATCTATAGCGCACCGGCACCATGATACCCAAAGGTGTAACGGTGTAGGGCGTAGAGATGATGGGGGATGTCACCGAAATGGGAGTATCTATACTTGACACAACGGACGGGCCGCTCGACATAGGAGAAGTTTCACCCATATCGGAAGAAGCCATTGGATATGGGACACCGACAGGAGTGGCAGGAAAATCCTCTTCAGAGGGCTCCCAAACAGGGTTCCAAGAGAATTCGTAGAAATCGTCCTCTGGGGCTCAAGAATTCAACGGTTGGATGCTCGGAACAATGGGAAGAGCGTCACAAACCGGAGTTTCAGGGGCAACAGAAGATGGAGACCCTTCATCACTTGGGATAGGAGACGGAGTTGATGGATCCGCCAGGATGATCAAACAAAGACCCTAAGCAAGCTAATGATAAAAACCTACTCAAAACTAAACGCACACAAGATCTAACCAAGTAATGTTATCGTGGCCAAATAAATTTTAAGACACGGGAACTGAACTTGACCTTTTCATGTTTCGAGAGTCGAGAAAAGGACGAAAAGATGACTATATCTCCTTCGAATGTTTAATGAGCATGAAGTGACAAGATGCTCACTTACACCTTTTCTTTTAGGGAGTCTGAAAAGGATCAAAAGTGACTGCTCTGGAGATTCTAAGCAAAAAGGTTTACCAAGCGATCTGTAAAACTGCTTATACACCTTGGCAATTGTATGAGAACCAAGGACTTTCCGTACTTCAGTCAATCTTCCCGAATGCTATGTTCGGTGCGTTACGGTTCACAAGGCAGCAGACTCGGCTTCCTATGGATAAAGGATGCAAACCTACTGGAGTCTCCCCATATATACGCGACGGTACGTGGGAGCCCAAATCCGTGCTAGACCGCAATTGAATCACACCAGGAGGAATCACCCAACCTTAATGTGAAAACAAGAGTGACTAGGTTTAACGACGCCAAAGCACGTCTCTAGCCTAGACCTCTAGATATTTGCATTAAGTTCCAATGCGTTTTTAGATAAATTTGGTTTATTTTACGGTTGATCTTGAATTA
>APFE031049452.1:81415-106117 GCA_000404065.3 Pinus taeda | reverse complement strand
TTAAAGAGTATTATTTGAAGGCAGATCACTCGACTACACTCTCAGTACATTCCTCCAATTTGAAATATATAGATCCAAAATATTTATCCATGCTAAATCATCTTCGTTTCTATCTTCCACAAGTTTATTCCAAAATGGACAAAATCCTTTTCTTGGATGATGATATTGTGGTGCAGAAATATTTGATGCCCTTGTGGTCAATAGATATTCATGGAAAGGTTAATGGTTTAGTGGAAACTTGTGGAGAGAGCTTTCGCCTATTTGACAAATACCTTAATTTTTCCAATCCGCACATAGCCAGGAACTTTGATACTAATGCTTGTGGTTGGGAATATGGGATGAACGTATTTGATCTCAAAGAATGGGAGAAACAAGATATAACTGGAATATATCACAAGTGACAGAACACGGTAAGTGTGTAGTGTGGTTTATTTATGTTAATTCCTAGGATGCTTACTTTAAAGTATTTGAAGTAAATCTGAAGTAATTAGCTAGAAAACTTGATGGATTTTTCTTTGTTTGATTTCCAAGTTTTTCTTTTATTGTATGTCAGAATGAGGATAGAGTATTGTGGAAGCTTGGAACACTACCACCTGGATTGAACGCTTTATGGCTTGACCCATCCTTTGGACATGTCTTGGCATGTGCTGAGTTTAGGATATAATCCTAGCGTGGACTGTTGAGAGAAGACAATGTATTTGTTGTTCATTACAATGGGAACATGAAACCTTGGTTAGAGCTGGCAATGATGAAGTACAAGCCTTACAAGACAAAATATATAGAATATGATCATCCTTTCTTACAACAGTGCAATATAAATGAATAGTTGTGACGTCAATCTTCATACTGCAACAGATTGTCAAATGTAAAGTATAAAGGCCATTGATTCGGGAAGCCTTTTCTGTCTCTATTCATTTTTATAATTCATTCTGATTCATTTTTTTTTTGGAGTTCCATGGAAGGTTTCTACTTTATGGCTTAATGAGTCAGGTTTTTGGAGGTGCAGTGGCCTAGCCAGGTTTAAGATTTACAAATTTTATGTCCTCATTGTATTCCTTCATAGTTGGAAGTAAACTCTTATATAAGTATTATTTTCTTTGTTAGTTAATATTTCTCTTTCATCAAGTAATCACACAAATTGTTCTTCGAAGAACACAAAGAAGTATGAGACACAGAGATTTAGGCTTTCATTCCAAGGAAAAACCTCGCAAAACGGGAAAACCCAACAATCCTCCTCTTATTGAATTTATTCAAAATGAGATATCCAACACAGACCAAAGAGTCCCTCCAAGTCATCCCTCCTCTTTGAGTCAAGGTAAATAGTTGAAACTCTTCCTAGTCAAAGCCAAACGCAGCGTTTGAAATTCTGGCCTTATTACAGGTTTAGTCTCTTATAATAATATGCCGACTTCCAATAACAATCTCTTTGCCTTCTATTACTGATCTTCGGCTACTACAACAAACCCTTGACTCTTTACCACAGATATTCAGATCCTGCTACAACTAGATAGCTTTAGATTGAGATTCGGATTAGTCACAGACTTCGGTTTCTTCACTCTTTACCACAGATATTCAGATCCTGCTACAACTAGATAGCTTTAGATTGAGATTCGGCTTAGTCACAGACTTCTGTTTCTTCAAGTGTTGTAGACTTCTTTTTATCCTCAGTTTTTCTTTTCCCGTTGGATTAGAAACTTCAAGCTTTTTCACTTTCTTGGTTGCTACCCAAAAGAGGTCGAATATAGGCTAAAACGCCTGTATATCATTCTCCATGAGCTTTGACTTAACTAAACAAAGAGTGACTATGCCTAGATTATTGCCTTTGTAATGTTGAAATGTCCTGCAATCTTTGCCTATGACAAGATGCAATAAACCTAATTGGACAACACTGATACTAGCTCAATTCAATGTTTAACTGCCATGACCAATTCCTTCATTTTCCCATAGAAACTATGCTGCAATAGTCTCACTTGGAGCGAGGGTTGATTTTCACACGACATCTCTCTTTTGACAATGAAGGCAATCTACTAGAATCTCATCTAATATATGTTGCTAAGATATAATAAAATTATGGTGTATGAGTTATCATCATTCTTATTCCTTAGTTATAGTATATTGCTCCCTGTCGTTGTGCTCATTGTTGAAATAAATAGCTCTCCATTGAATTTCTATTAGCATCATTAAGAAACTCTTTATTGATTGATTCTCTATGAAATGCATCAATTCTGAGTTACTCATAATCCACTTTCTTGTTGAGTTAGAGATCAACTGCCACAGTCCTAGAGTTGTTGCATTTCCTCAAGGAGTTGCTAATTTGGTTTCTGTACGACTGTTAATAATTTCTCTCTCCTTACCTGGAGTGTTCTTAAGTGTTCATGGGTGGATTTCTACTTACTAGAGTCGTTTCCCTCTCCCTTGAGAATTATTTTCATTTTCTGGGACGAGTTTGAGCTCAATATTGGTTGTCTAAGAGGCCATAGGTACTAGACAAGGCCATACATAACTGTAGGAGATCATTGGCTTTCCAATTTCCCTTCATTCCCATAAATCCATCGAATACATGGGTGTTGAAATCTACAAGGAAAAGCATTCTTGATGTGTATTTATCGTAGAATGTAATTATATTATAATGTTGTTAATTGAGTTTCATTACTTAAGTGATTGAAATTACATCTTGTTCCATTGGTATTGGGAATCATTACATGAGAACCCATTAAATATAATTATTCACCAATAATATCCAA
This sequence comes from Pinus taeda, assembly GCA_000404065.3. NCBI lineage: Eukaryota > Viridiplantae > Streptophyta > Pinopsida > Pinales > Pinaceae > Pinus > Pinus taeda. The sequence continues at coordinate 103,373 of APFE031049452.1, read as the reverse complement.
AGATTGTTCTATACTAGAATGATGATTGTCCAGTATGATGTATAATAAGGATAAGGTTGAAGAAATGAATGAGGAGAAATCTCATTCAGGGGGCAGTGTGGATGAAGGTTGTACTGTAGAAAAATAAAATATAGTAGTATGGAAAAATATGGACAAATTCTGATAAGAACATGCAACATCAACCAACTTCGATGAAAACATAAAGTGTGAACAATTTGAGTTGTCTGATTTCGCACTTATTTCATATTCAACTCGTGGATCTGTATCTTCTTGTATTGATAATATGGAAGATCAAGATTACATATAACAATGTATACACACATTTACCTTAAGGAAAACTATTGCACAAGAGACCCTCAAGGAAAACTCCCCTGAGACAAGTATCAAGTCAGTGAGCAAAAACTATTGTAAAGATGCTAGAATCAATTGTCCAAGGGTGATTTTTGGATGCCCTCACAAGAACTAAAGATTGTATCCCACCATCCAAAAGATCTTCTCTCAACTAAAAAGGGCATGCTAATAAATTCTTCCGGGAAAAAGGCACAACACATTTATCTTTGGTTGGGATTTTATCCATATTGCCCATGATGTAAATAGTTATAATGTCATGTTGAGTAGATTTTTGGCACACCTTTAAGAAGGTATCATTATTGAATGGGGGCTAGAAATATAAAATTTTATCCATTGAATTAGATATAGGATTATATTTGTCTAGATTGGAAGGTTGATATAGTTTGAGCTTGTAGGAATTAATTCTTGGAGAATACCATATTGCAGAGGAAGCTTTCGGTTGAATGAAATTTCATGAACCTATTATAGAACCGATGAGCTAAATTTTTATTTTTAATATATTTTTACCTTATACTATTTCTTATGATAGATGGCATATGATATGTAGGAAGCTTTTCACTCTATAGAAGATATTCATGGCCTTGTGTATGGTCAAGAAGATTCCTAAACCTTAAATGACGACAATATGCTATTCAAACTTAACAAAGATATTTTCGATATTAGGAAGTCATTTGTATCATGCTTATGCATGGTACAAACTCTATATCCTCCAGAAAAGCTAGAAGGAGTTGCAGTTGATGGCATCATCTGGATTGTTGGCTACCATTGTGAAATGGGATGAGGGAAATGTGTAAAAAAATCATATTCTAGAAACCATTTATCTTTGGTTGGGAGTTTACCCATATTTCCCATGATGTAAATAGTTATAATTTCATGTTGAGTAGATTTTTGACACACCTTTAAGAAGGTATCATTATCGAATGGGGGCCAAAAATCTAAAATGTTATCTATTGAATTAGATATAGGATTATATTTGTCTAGATGGGAAGGTTGATATAGTTTGATCTTGTAGGAAATAATTATTGGAGAATACCCTATTGCAGAGGAATATTTGGGTTGAATGAAAATTCATGAACCTACTGTAGAATCTGTGGGCTAAATTATTTTTATTTTTAATATATTTTTGCCTTATACTATTTCTTATGATGGATGGCATATGATATGTAGGAAGCTTTTCACTCTATAGAAGATATTCATGGCCTTGTGTATGGACAAGAAGATTCCTAAACCTCAAATGATGACAATCTACTATTCAAAGTTAACAAAGATATTTTAGATATTAGAAAGTCATTTGTATCATGCTTATGCATGGTACAATCTCTATATCCTTGTAAAAAGCTACAATAAATACTTAGAATAGAATGATTTCTAGCTGATGGCATCTTCTAGATTGTTGGCTGCCATTTCTGTTATGCCCTATGATCACAAGCATGGGGCTTACCATTTTGAGCTAGAGAATGAGAAGGAAAGAAGTTCAAGAATGGCCAGTCTTCTAAGTTTTGGGATATAGTTTGGATTCTAAAATGGATACCAGAGAAGTGGTAAGTTATTTCAATGAAAAGGCTTAAGTTCATCTATCATTGTTTGAGATGTTTACATTTGTATAGGTTATTCTAGTATAAGTATTATATTATATGCTTAGATCAAGGAGTTTTATTCCAATATGTCTAATAATAATATGTTTTTTGGCAGTTGTCACACTCAAAACTTCTATCTGAAGTGTTAAGTAATAGGTATATAGATCATTAAAGAATTTATTTTTGAAATTAACTCTTTCCTTGATGTTGCTAAGAAGTCAGAGCATACATATATTCTTCTAAGCACTTTTTATGCTTATACAGGTTACTTCCCATATGTATTTCCATATGTAACTTGTACCTTCTTACCTCCCAATGTATCTTGTTACCTCCAAACTTGTAAGTATATTGTTACCTTCCATATGAAGAATTATCAGCCACTGAGACAGAAATCAATGTTTCACCTGCCAAGGGTCCCAATGTTCAATCAAAATCAGTACCCATAGCAGCAACTCCACCTCCTGTCCTAGATCTTCTTGGTTATTTGATAGGTTTAAGCAGTGCACTTGTCCTTAGAGATTAGTGAGCAGTAGGCTCTGGGTGGGTATTAGATAGTCAATTCAATTTCATTTTGTAAATAACAAATGGAAAAATTTGGCTTTCTTATTGTTAGATGTGAATTGTATTTACTATGATAAGTGTGAACCTGATTAAAGCAACTTGTGATATTTGGTTAATGGTTTGTGCAGGCCTCCATTGCTTGTTTTACTTGCATCATCAGTATGTCAAGGCCTTCATATCATTGGGAAACTTATATGGCGTGATGATCAAGTTTTTTACAGCTTGAAGCTTTAGAATAACTCTTTTAGTCTTGCAGCTGCTGGACCTCTACAGGTGCAGTTCATAAAATGTGAAAATAGTTGAGATATTAGTTCTATTTATTGTCAATATTGTTAGTTTAATAGGTTGTAGATGCACATCTATTTTGAGTCCTTTTTCTAAGTTTCGTTCCTGGTAAATTACGTGCCACCATTGCAGCGTGGTACCTCATCACACAAACTGCTACCAATGGTACTGTTTCAAAACATATCTCATGGACTGGAAAATGCTCTTTTGTAGGTGGAAGTAAAAAATAATCAACAACTTGTTTGGTATTTTAATGATAATATGTCATTTGAATTTTTCTTCACTAAGGATGGAAGGATGGAGTGTGCAACATTTCTGGATGTAATAATGAATGCTAGGATCTAAATTTTAAGCTTTGGAAATTTTCTTCATTGCGGATGGCATGATGGAGCGTGAAATGTTTCTGGAGGTAATAATGAATGCTAGGACCATTCCCTCTTCACCACTCTGCCCGTGCCTTCGACTCTGTTGGATTTTTAGGACTTTTGGGTGAGAAGGATTGGGCAGGATGGACAAGTCCAAGAGATCAAAAGGGTAAGAGGAAGAGCAGATAGATGGTGAGCTTGTTCTCTCCATTGAAAAGCTACAGGAAATCCAGGATGAGCTTGAGAGGCTAAGTTCTCATGCACTCTGAAAACTGCTTTTTGGGGTTATTTTATTTTATTTATTTATTTTTAAATTGGTTTTTTCTTATCTTTTTTTAAAAGATTTTTCCCATTCATTTCTCTATGTATTATTTTTTTGATTTATTGGTGCATCTGTGGATTGATTGAATTTTTGCTTGTCCATGGGCTACTTGAGAATGATTTGTTACAGCCCTTAAGAGAGGGTTTGAGGAAAAGAGCGGTTTTTTAGTAAACCCACATTTCATCTTCATATTCTTTGAGTCTTTTGGATATGGACATTTGGATTGGTTTACATATATTGTTTTTCCAATAGTGCCAGGGAAATTGTTTCAAGGAAAAATTGAAACTAGAACATCCTCAAATTAGTTAGTTTAGTGTTTTTGCCATATCCATTTATTGTTTGGGCTTGAGTTGGTAAAGCTCGGGGTTCAAAAAATATAATATTTTGTGTGACAGTTTTTGATGAGTTACATTCTACCTGTTTAGAATTAGGTTCATAATGACGTGGTGACCTCAGGCTCTCTCAATGTAGTATGCCGCACTCCTAAATCCCTTTTGGTCTCAATTACAGTCTACATGTTTGTGATAAGGTCATAGTGGCCTGGTCACCTGGGGTACTCTCAGCCTAGTCACTATCCCCAAAGGATCTAACAAGGTTGTTGGAATTAATGGCAATAACTCGCAATTCTATTCGGCACCTACCCTTAGGGAAGGGTAGACCTGCCTTACCTATATGGTTGGTGACAGTTGGCTTCTTCTTACATTCATTTTTTTATTAGTTTCTAGAAAGCTTTCTTGGAGGAATTAGTGGATAGAGTTTAAGTTGGATTTTGGATGACAATCAGAATATTCCTACATTACATATTTGTAATTTCATAGTTTCATTAACATTGAGGAAGAACTAGATTCATTGTATCACTATTGTTTTCCCTCTCCCCACTTATAAGTGATGTTGCAGCTCTCGATTTTATTTTTTCCTTCTATTTTTGCTCTTTGAGATTGAATCTAAAGTTTCCAGTACCTAGCAGAGCCTTTTTCTCTTCTATCATAAGATGAGTGTGTGTGTAAACCTATGTAGTTGATGAAATAAGTTTGGAGTGGATTGAAATAGTGAGATTTTGCTGTGGTGGTGGTGATGAATCATTTTTTCAATTGAGCATAACATGTCTATATGTTATAATGCAGAAAAATGGAAACAAAGTGAAATTTTTAAAGGGTGCATTGAGTTGCTCTCTTTTGGCTATTCATCTCGAGTTGTGTTGAATGTTAGAAATGGGGGCGAACTGCAAAACTTTTTTTCTTTCACGAGACTACAAAAATCGGTCTCTAAATGAATTGAAAATGTCCTAGTGAACTCTAGGTTGTTCTATCACTAGTCTTGCATGGGATGTTTGTATTTAGGTCATTCAGGTTATTATTTTTTTAGTTATTATATGATGTCCAACTGTGTAGGGCCTTCTACATGGGTAAATTGTACTTGGGTATTATGGACAATTGAGTCCTCAATTATTTTTTGTGCTTTCCCTTTCACTACAGGGTCTTTAACATTCATTATTATTTGATATGATGAGCATTAAATATCATCTGCCCTTCTTTGTGCTTTACCTTTCACTACAGAGTCTTTAACATTCAATACTGTTTGATACACTGAGCATTAAATATCATCTGCCCTTCACCATAAACCATAAAAAATAAAGCTTTCTTTACATATAATTTATTTGAATGAAAAAAAGGGAGAGAGCTATTGTTTCAATTTCTCTAGCGTGGCATACACCAAACTATGAAACACATCGTTTCTATTTTAATAGAATAAGCATGCACTTCATCAAATTAAAAATCGAATTATATCAAAGCTACAAATTAGAACACCCATTTTTAGAAATCCCCCTATGAGGGAATAACATGGAAATATGCTTATTTCCATTAGAATCGAGTGTCAAGGCTATGATACACAGCTTAATGTTATGAACAGTGCAGCCTATTTACATGAGATCACCATTGTGAACTAATGACATTCTAGGAAGGGGTGTCTTCCTTGTGTACAATCTGAAACAAGTTCTTCGTTAGATATATCAAATTTTCTGATAATACAACATTCAATAATCATGTGATTCTGGATCCTATGAATAGTAATAATGGGAAGCATAGGACTGAGAATTGACCATGGTTGTCAATGTCTAATCTCAATAATTAGGCAAGGAAGACTACAACCGAAGAAGGTGATGATAGAAATTTGCAGCAAAAGGCCTCTGATCTGGGTCTTGTTCCAAGAATCTATTCTGTAAATTCCTCAACAACTCAAACACATTCAACCCACTTGCCCTGATAAGGCGTCCAGTACTCCACACATCAACTTTAACCCCATGAACACCATTAGACATCTCAGGAGCATGGTTGAAGCGACTAAGATTGTGAGGGTAAATCTGAGGTGCACCAATGACATCCTCAAAATCTATTATAAACCACTCATCTAATTCAATTTTCTTCATCACGTTATCCCACCTGAGATCCCTGTTCCTAAACGAAAGGGTGTGCCAAGACACTAGTGGCTTGGTCACAAATTTCAGAGCTTTCACAAGCTATTTCCGTTTGGTGTTTGGGTTTGTTCGTAGTTTTTAATCTTTATCTTTTTTCTTTAATTTAAAATCAACGACTATAAATGCAATTTTAAGGATTTCCATAACTCTTCACTTGGTTTGGTGTTTGGGTTCGTTCGTAGTTTTTAATTTTTATCTTTTAACTTTCTTCTTTAATTTAAAATCAATGACTATAAATATAATTTTAAGGATTGACATAACTCTTCACAGAATTTTTTAAAGTGTGCTAGCTCAATGGAAGAGTGTCTGCTTCACAAGTAGGAGGTTGGTGGTTTGATTCCACTGTGTGCTAATATGAATTAATCAATGACTTTGTAGTTCATTTTTAATTAAATGTTTTTTATATCGATTTATTTCAATGGTGAGACATTTTTGGATTCATTGTTTTATATTTTCTCTAAAGAGACAAAAGTGATCTTTAAATCAAAATTTTATCGTCTCTAGAGAGACAATAGCTAGTATTAAAGACATATTGTCTCTAATCCGAGTGTTGTCTTTAGAGAGACAAAAATGAAATTGTCTCGTGAGACAAAAATGAAATTGATCCTAAGAGACAATAATGGTTGTGTTATATACTCTCTTTATAGAGACAATATTTTTTAAGACAATAATCTTTAAAACAATATTCTTTAAGACAATAATCTTTAAGACACTTTTTTTTAAGACACTAATTTTTGAAACACCAGCTTAAAGACAATATTTAAGACAATACACAATTTTTTTTTTGTCTTTAGTTAAGACAATTTACGCAAAAATTGTCTCAAATATTGTCTTAAAACCCGCCTTTATGTAGTAGTGTTTGTTCCACCAAGCTACTTGAGAGCTTCCAGTCTAGCCCAACAAGTTCTATTATAAAACAATTAGGAATATACAATGCTCATACACCAAAACATATAAGTACAAAATAAAATTCAAAGAGATATATATTATTTTTTATGAAATTAAGAGAGAATTGTTACAAGGAACCAATAGAACATAAAAATTCAAAAATATTTAATATTTTGTAATTGAGTGTTAAAACAAGTAATGAAACATTTATAATGACAATAAGTTATGATAAATTAATTGTGTATGTGTAGGTAATATGATAGCCCAATAATACTAAGTACCTTTATAATCACAATAAGTTATGATAAATCTACTGTGTATGTGTAGGTAATATGAGTTGGAAATAATTAATTCCTACTTGTTTATGGTTGTAATTCCCCATTTGAGGAGTTCGTTCCTACATAATAGGAATTTAGTTTCTCCTAGATTAGTGTGTGGTTGAGAGAATCTCTCAACCACACTAGTGTACGTCCAAGATAGAATCCCTATCTTGAGACTATTGATTGTATAAATATGTGTGTATTTTTCCTTATTCACAGATTAATAGAATATAATATTGATTGTGCTAATTTTATCTTGGTATCAGAGCCTGAGGGCCTAGCCCCTTGTGGGTTGGGCTGCTCCTGGGCTGCGGGAAAATAAAGAGTGTAGTATATGTTTGTTTGTCCATCTATATCTAAATATATGTTTGAGAGAACCGTAAGGCTGTGGCAGCGAAGACGCGCAGAGGGACTTGTCGCTCGTGGCTTCAGGTCGATGTCTGGACTGCCCAGTAGATCGGCAGCAAAGGTCGAGCGGTCGGATTGACTGCGCAATCTGCGATGTGTCTGCCAGTGTGAGGAGATGTGTGCTAGTGAATAAGCTGTGCTGCGTGGAATCTGCCGGAGAGTCGTGATAAACTTTCTGCGTGGATTGTATGCCATTTGATGGATTTGTGGATCTGCCCACATCGACAATGGTGCCAATTCGTGAAGCCGCATGGAGCTCCGTAGCTGGATGCCAGAGAATTATTGCGAAGGGTTGTGATCTCTGGACCTACGGGCGAAGAATTGATGAAGGAATTCGATTGGAAAGGCGAGAGGGCGGAGGATGCATGTAGCATAGAAATCTCAGTAGTAATGGAGATGGGAGACGAGGAGGACGGAGGAGAACGTCATCCACCAATCCCCTGATCGGCTGTTCAAGTGCTTGATCGGCTGATTGAAATCATGTTGCTGAGCCGACCCTGCGAGCTTGTGATTTGATGGAGCTCGACGGTGTTGAATGAGCTCGACGGCCATGGAGGAGGTCAGGATCGTTGCTGCGTGAAGTGGATCATCTATTGCTGGGTGATCACTGGACATGGAGGAGGCGTGCAGGATGCCGCAGGAAATTCAATTGAATCCCTGCTCAAATCGAATCGGCTGCTCCTCTGATTAACCACGGGAGGAAGCTGTCGGGCCTGCGATCAAATTTGGATCGATGTCGGATTGTCGTGGAGGAGATCTCTGCGAATTTGATTGAAATTGCAAGGAAATCGAAGCCCTGCCCATTTTTTTTAATATACTAGATCTGCGGTTGATATGTTTGTTGCTCCTCCTCCTCCCCATGGTGGGCGCCAGTGTGAGCGCGCGTGAACTGCTACTCCGGTTTTTCGAATTGAATCCAGTTCCCTGTCTTTGATGCGTTTGAAGGTGCAAATGCATCGTGCATCCTATTTATGATCACAGATTTGATGGGTAGCGGGCATTGAGCTATGTAAATATATGTTTGGGATGAAATCAGAATATCAAAGATGCTTGTGACACGCACCTTGCCTCTCTATGCACAACCACCTGGAGTCACGCTGAAATTTTTGCTGTTTGATAAGTCACAGTGAAAGGAATTGCAATTGTTGTCGCAAACTTTCAATTGTTTTTAATTTATCAGTTCGATTTGCTGTAAAAAAAAATTAAGGTTCGTGTTTAACGGATCTATGGCGTTGCCACGCCTCTCGAGGTTTTGGCTGTTTCGATTCATGGTGTTTCTTTTCGTGATTATCGGTGGATCAGGTGCTTCAGCAGAACCGACCAGCGTCAAAGTTATCTCTGATATGAAAGACTCCATTGTGAAAAAGATGGGATGGAAACCTGAGGAAGTCAAGATTTCGAATATTAATTCGATTGACCCCATGGTTGGCCACATGACACTTTACGAATTTGATCTTCAAATTGGTAATGCCATTCTTCCTCTCAGACTCTCTGAGGACGTGGTTTCTTGGTAGTTTATGGAAGATATTTCTGTCAATGAAGATCAATAAGAAACGAAGGGGTATGAGATCACTGTTGCTGAACGTCGTCCGCAAATTACACCGTTTTTAGCTCCCTTTCAGCTCGCAGGCCCTTTAGAGTTGTGGATACAGGATGCAGATCACATGCGCCTTTCTGTGATGCATGATGTTGAAGCTGGAATATTGAAGAAGGTAATGCTAGCAGATGGAGCCGTTGTGACTGTTAATGGTGCAAGAGCCGAAGAGTAAAGGGCATGGTCATTGTGAATGTGTGAGCTGGAGCAAAGTCTGTGGTGTGTCTGCGATCAGAGAGTGAGATCTGAGTAGGTGAAAGAGATCGGTCAAACAGGTGGACTGGTTATGTTGGCAGAGGATTGGTGATGTTGCTGCTGTGTTTCTGGAGTGGCAGGCCAGCGTGGAGAAGATTGCTGGATCCAAAACACTGCAGAATTGGAGGAGATCGGCCCGGTGGTGTGTGCCGAGCAAGCCGCCAATTGTAGATCGCTGGTTATGATTCATGACATTTCCAGACTCTAATACTTGCTGCTATGTTTGGGAAATAATCATCTTTGGGGATAGGTAGAGAAATTAAATTTGAAGAGTTTATGTTGTATTCTCTTGGAAGCATGTTTAAATATTATTGGCCTTATTGAGCCTAGCTAACTCAATGTAGGCAAAGTTATTTTGTTAGAATTTGCAACTCTAACGAATGACAGGTTAAGCATGGAGTTCCAAGAAGTTATTTGAACAGATAAGGATGCCCACGATGTAGAAGAAGAGGAGGTAATGAAGCAACAACAACGGTTATGGTGGACAACAAAGTAGATTTGTTTGAGTTAGTGTGGTTTGTTGAATAGACTCCCTAGCATGTTGTAATAGTCATTGTATGTACTCAGAAACTCCAAATGTTGAAGTATGAAATGTAAGCCTTGTAAAGGCATTTGAAAGTTCGTGGTGATCTTAAAACCACTTTGTAATGGTTTGTGGTCAGCCTGAAACCATCTTTTGTCACTGTAATGTGATGGTTGGTGGTGAGCCAGAAACCATCTATAGAGCCTTAGTGGCTACAAGAGTTGCCCGGTGGTGGCACGTGGAGATTTCTATTCGGTGGCAGCAGATTTGATTTGCCCGGTGGTGGCGAATTGGGGTTCCGTGATCGGACCTGCCCGGTGGTGGCGAATCAAAGCTCTGTGATCTGCTCGGTGGAAGCAGATCGGTGTTTTCCCCGGTGGTGGCATATTGAAGTTGGCGGATTTTCCCGGTGGTGGCATATTGAAGTTGGCGGATTTGCCCAGTGGTGGTAAATCGGACTTGCCCGGTGGTGGCAGATTGACTTTGTGGCTGTGTGCACACAGGAGCTTTGTGCTCGTATGAGCAGGTGGACTGCAGTAATACCTGGCTCAGACTCAGATGATGTTTTCTAAGTAGAAGGGGATTGGCGCATTTTTCGCGCTGACAACAGCGCGAGGAAGGCCAACTTGCGCGTCTGTTAGGCCATTAATCGCGCCAATGAGCGGGTTTTACGTTGAGGATCGCGCCAATTCACCTTCAAGGGGATCCGCGGGATAAGAGAAGTTGTGGATCTGTTCGAGGGCGGCAGATTGTGTTTTTGGAGGTTCAATTCGCCTGTGTTTTTTATATCGATTTATTTCAATGGTGAGACATTTTTGGATTCATTGTTTTATATTTTCTCTAAAGAGACAAAAGTGATCTTTAAATCAAAATTTTATCGTCTCTAGAGAGACAATAGCTAGTATTAAAGACATATTGTCTCTAATCCGAGTGTTGTCTTTAGAGAGACAAAAATGAAATTGTCTCGTGAGACAAAAATGAAATTGCTCCTAAGAGACAATAATGGTTGTGTTATATACTCTCTTTATAGAGACAATATTTTTTAAGACAATAATCTTTAAAACAATATTCTTTAAGACAATAATCTTTAAGGCACTATTTTTTAAGACAATAATTTTTGAAACAATATTTAAGACAATATTTAAGACAATACACAATTTTTTTTTGTCTTAAGTTAAGACAATTTACGCAAAAATTGTCTCAAATATTGTCTTAAAACCCGCCTTTATGTAGTGTGTTTGTTACACCAAGCTACTTGAGAGGTTCCAGTCTAGCCCAACAAGTTTTCTTATAAAACAATTAGGAATGTACAATGCTCATACACCAAAACATAGAAGTACAAAATAAAATTCAAAGAGATATATATTATTTTTTATGAAATTAAGAGAGAATTATTACAAGGAACCAATAGAACATAAAAATTCAAAAATATTTAATATTTTGTAATTGAGTGTTAAAACAAATAATGAAACATTTATAATGACAATAAGTTATGATAAATTTATTGTGTATGTGTAGGTAATATGATAGCCCAATAATACTAAGTACCTTTATAATCACAATAAGTTAGATAATACTAAGTACCTTTATAATCACAATAAGTTAGATTTACTAAGTACCTTTATAATCACAATAAGTTATGATAAATCTACTGTGTATGTGTAGGTAATATGATAGCCAATAATACTATATACCTTTAACGAGTACACTCTCTCAGTCTACCACAACACTGAATCCACCTTCACTTATCAATAGAAATAATGCTGGTCAATTTCGTCTTTCTCCTTAATAAAATCAGGCAATTACGTAAAAGAATCTCTCAGATCTTGAAATTGGAATTTGAAGACCTGCCTTCAAGGAATGGACGTTACACCTCGTTTTGTTCTTTTAGTTCAATATATCAACTGAACATTCCTTGGTTGCATCACATTACATAATGGAGAAACATGAACCAAGACATAAATGACCATATTGATCACTAGGCACTTCTGCAATCGTAGAGCAGACAACGGTGACAATATCCCAACATTTCAAAATATGGTTTCAATCGTGTTCTGTACTTCTTTTCTGAACCCCAGATTTTCATGGTTTTCATATGAGTGAGCTCCATTACTCATTGATCCATCTTCAAGTTTGAATTTTCTATCAAATAGTACATAAGCTGCCGATGTCCAAGATGGCCACGATGACCATAACATGGATGGATGCATCAATATTACGTTAATAAGAGAGCGTTCATAATAGAGTCGAGTCTCGACCGATTGGGAACGAAGTGCAGTTTTAGACTGCGAACTAACCGGTAGAGCCAGAACTGTACGATAATCAATCGGCTTAATAACTGTCATTAGAAGTTGCTTACTTGCATTGACTAATCACTTGGCTTAATTGGCGGAAACCAAAGAGATTTGCTACTTACCCAGGAATGACTTTCCATCTTTAATCAAACTAGATATATGCATTCTCTGAGGTATATGGCATTGTGATTCCACAAAGAAGGGTCGCCAACGAACAACTCACAGATATCTAAATGGGGTGATATCACATTCCTCTTCATCAATGATATGCACTGAGATGCCAAATTTGAACTTACATTGTTTTGTGGCTTGCAGTCTGGTGTCCTTGTGAAGCCATCCCGATGGAAATGGTGCACGATGTGGTCTTCAATCCCAATTTCTGTTGCCTCCGCAGACCAGATTCTTCTAACTTCCCGAGTCAAACAGTGCAGCGACCTTCTTTATATCCTCATAAGCGGGATCTTCTCATATGGATCAGAGTGAGAAATCATATGAGAAAATATACATCACATTGAATATACATTAGTTGTATGGCTAGTTGATAAAGCCCTGAAACGAAGGGTTTTGGTAGCATCTGGCAGATGATATCAAACAGTTGATAATCATCTCGCCGATGATATCTCTCTGAATATATTCAAGCTGGAAATTGTTCTTTAAACGAAAAGATCAAGCAAAAAGGTTAGGAGCATGGAACGATATCTCTTCCTATTGTTGCAATTACCAGATCCAGAAAATGATTTTTGCAGTTACATGATGCAGAATTTTTTATACTCGAAAACAATTTTAGCAATATAAAATTGTAAGTATTTTGAGAATCATGAAATATATTGATATTTATATTTAAAAGTACATTGAAAATACATTTAAAACAACTAGAAATTATAATACTAAAAATGGTATAACTGATTAAAATGTGCATGACTTCGAATATGACTGGAAAATATAATACTCCTACCTAAATTCATGAACATATAAAAAACCTCTCCGGAAAATTTCTTTATTAAAAAAATAAATAGATAAAATTATATGCATTTTTCCAATCTCACAAATGAACAGATTTTTCGAAAGTTGTTCTCATAGGACATGCTATGACTCAAGAAATTAGTTTTTTTTCAATCTCGAAAATAAACCAGTCAGAAATGAACAAATTTTTTGAAAATTGTTATTCATACGATATGCTATATGACTCCAAATATGACTGGAAAATTATATACTCGTAGCTAAATTCATTAATATATAAAAACCTCTCCCGAAAATTTCTTTATTAAAATAAAAAATAAAATTATATACATTTTTCCAATCACGCAAATGAACCTGTCACAAATGAACAGATTTTTCGAAAGTTGTTCTCATAGGACATGCTATGACTTAAGAAATCTGTTTTTCTCCAATCTCGAAAATAAACCGGTCAGAAATGAACAACATTTTTTCAAAAGTGTTCTTCATACGATATGCTATATTTAACAAATTGGTTTACATGTTGGGAATTAAACATTCCAGGTATCCTCGCAGTAAATTACATCTGCTGCTATACTATCCAGCGAGCTTACAGCTAAAATAATGTATTTTAAACATTTTATAAAAAAAAAATTATGAACAAATTTTAATAAATTTGAATGCTAAGATTATAAAGGTGTACATCCATTACCTTTCCAGTTTTGAATCTGTGAACCCTTACAAAGACACAAATGCTCTTAACCATTAGGCCCACTCAAGTTGTGCATGTGTATTATTGCAACTGTTATGAGATATTTAGAACATATTATTAATTTATATATAAATGTATGTTTAATAATTGTTTTATAACTATATTTAGATTGAAATATAATTTTTAGATATTTTAATTTAATTATAAGTTTTTACATATTAAATATGTATCAAAATATTTACATTATGGATATATTTTTAAATTAAACAAAAATTTAAACCAAACCAATAATAAAAATACATAATTATAATTTTATTTTAATTATATTATTATTATTATTAATTATAAAAATATTAAAGGGTGGTATGATGGGAATATTTTACTAAATCTAGAGGGAAATGAAAGTAAATTTTTCTTGGGGTTTAGGGAGAAAATCCAACAACCTAGTTGAAATGTATGGTCTCCTTTAAGGAGTAAGCATAGCTAAAGAAAATGTTGTTAAAGACATCACTATTTTAGGGGACTCACTACTTACTATTTAGTTCCTTAATAATGAGAACATCTCGAAAGACAACTTCCTTGGATTGGTGTTATATAAAGGATCAAAAGGTTAGGTGATTTTTTTCACTTTTCATGAAGTCATACCATATTCTCCAATCTAATAACTTGGAGGAATTTGATATGCCAGTTAATTTAGCCTGCTTCTTCTTGGAAGAAACCATCCTAGAAACAAATGGCTCTAAGAGTATTTATCTTATTCCCCAGGTTCTTTAAGGCTCCATTTGAAAATTTGTCTCTTTAGCCCACACACTCTTGGATTATGGATCCCCTAAGAATTAAACAAGCATGGATAAGTTTGATGAAATATGTCCATCCATCCTAAACATCGCACTCACTAATAATCACGTCCACACAGTGTCATTGTATTTTATTTCACATGCTTGGGACATTTGTCCCAGGCCTCGAACCATTTACCACTCACGATTTTGATGGATTTTCCCAAAAGAAGTATTGAGGAATTTATTTCCAAATTGGTAAGATTCATGTGACTAGACAAGGGAACTAAAGCTAAATTCAAGATGAGCACTAATCAAATTTCACTTATGCTTGTGTGTGTCTATGCAAAGTTCATTAACGCAGAAGCTGTAAATTTGGCTTGCAAAAATTTTGGGTTTCAAGGGTGGCGTTAAGGGGGTCATCTCCCTAGTAGCTCTATGATTAGCCCAATTGTTGGAAAGTCGGAGGAGACAAAACACAAATTCATACATACAACACATGAGGTATGGCTCTTCTATTGATCACACAAAACTTGATTCTTACAATGAACCCGGTGAAGGGTATTTAACCTTTTCCAACTAGCGACCTCCCTAAAATATCGCCTAAAATATCCTGACATGCACACATACTTAACTCAGTTAACACACACTCTAAATAAGGGTGGAACTTAACTCTTTGTCCATCACTCGACTTGACTCAATGCTCAACAGTCAACACTTAGTTAACTGACTCTCTAATTTTAGCTAACTCCACATGTGGGAGTAACTACAATTTCTAACACTCCACCTTAATTATGACCATATGACTCAACATGAATCAACGCGACTCAACTATGCCTACTAGGGTTACAATAGAAATTGACTCAATTACCACTCAATCATGCATGTTGGTCTATGTTTTAGCTAGCCTTACAATGACTCAATACTTTAGCAATTTTTCATTCTCGTTTTCTCTTCTTCCAAATTTTATATCCTCGAAATTGCTTCATTCTCTGTTGCACTTTCTTGTTGTAGGCTCCATACATCTTTACTTCTTGTTGTTGCAATTTTTCTTTCACTTTTCTTGAATTTATGTTGAAACACAATTTGATCTTCTCTACTATATCTTCCTCTTCAAATGTTCATTCAACCATGGACTGCTGCGATAACATTGCATCTTCAAACCGTCTTGTTTTCTCTGCTTCTTTCCCTTCATATTTCTGACAATATTTCTGCCATATTTCTTGATAGAAAAATCTGATCTCTTCTTGACTCCATTATTGAAAAATCATTTCATTGTAATCATCTTTGTCTTCAAAAAAATCCATATTAATATGTTCACTTTGATCATGAAGTACTATTATTTTTTCCCTCTAATATGCTCACTCAAGATAATTATTCATCATTTCATTCAATTATTTTATTCTAGCTGTTGCATTGAGACTCTCATCAATTTGTTCAATTGCTTTCTAAATCAATTCTTCAATGGGCTTCAAATCTGCATCAAACTTATTAACAACCTTGTTTTCAAAATTTTCACCCATGCTATTTTGAGCATCTGCATATTAAAAAACGATATTAAAAACATCTTTGTTATGCTCTTCAGTGAGAGGTTCTTACTCTACCTCTTCCTTCTCTGTCGTCATTTCAACTTCACTAAAACTATCTTCCATTATTATGTGGTCAATGGATATTCTCACCAAAAACTATTCAATCACTTTTTCTTGTTCTTGATCATCAACTACTGCTAGATCACATACTGTTCCATGAGCAGTTCGAACTGCTTCATATTTTGCTGCTACAGTGGCAACTTCAACCTTCAATTATTCATCAAACACGGCTCTTATCATATTGCTTTAATCAATCCCTGTTTCGAAAAAGAAACAACACATATCATCAACATAATGTTCATCCACACTATGGTGGGATATTCGAGCATGCATGTGGTCATTATCAATTTCATTGGAAATTTCAACTTCACCAAATCCATCAGCTGTGACTGGATTCACCAATTCACATATAATTTTGCGATCATCATCCACACGTGTCTCATCACAGTGGGATTCACAATCATCTGCATCATCCAAATTACAATGGAGTCCTTGACAATTTATTTTCTCTTGTTCTATTTCACATGCAAAGGCTCCTGCTTCTCTCTCTACAATCTTTGTTGCATCTTCTTCATCCATATGCATGCTTGAGTAATGGGTTTTAATTTTATGGTCTTGACAACCATCATCCAATTTTGAGTGGGATTCTCCAAGCTCTATTTTTCTCTTAGAGTCTTGCTCATCTACTCTCACATCTGTGGATGACTTCTTTACTTGTGACATAACCTACTGCTGCATGTCACTCCCCCTAACCCAAAAAACTTCTTTGTCTGTTGCTAGACTTCTCAATTCCTTGGCTGTGGCCTAAACCTTTCCAAAAATGACAATGATCTTTGTCTCTTCTTTTTAATTTATTTTCTTCATATACTTCTGTGGTGCTTTGTGACCCATGACTAAGGTAATTTCTCTATTTTATAGTTTATTTCCTGATTGCGGGAGGCTATATTCCATATTACGCCTGAAAGAAAATATGATTTTTAATATGCGCCCTCGTAAGGCACGATCTTAACAAAAAAAACATGTCATGCATATAAACCAATGAATCTTAACCACAAATATTTTATCGAAAAATCCTCTTCGCTCTATTGACGCAACCTTGCGTGATGATGCGTTGCATGCGAACGATATCCACGATATAGAAGGACTGTGTTAGTCCTCTAACGCTGTCTATTTAGAGGAAAGAAGCGTGCTTGCAAAACACGGTAAGTTTTTCACCATTAACATGGCTCTATGCTAAGCCCACGAGTGTTATATAGCTTGAATACCACTGTAAGGTGCATTATAACTTAAAGAAGAGAAAAAATATTTCTCTCCTCTCTCTCATAGATCTTGATCCATTCTCCTTGTCCCTTTATAACCTCACTTCGATACCAACTTTTTGGAAATATAGAGAAGACAAAACAAATAATTCACACACAAATCCACACGAGCTGCGGATCTTCTATTGATCACACAAAACTTGATTCTTACAAGGTATTTAACCTTTTAAAACTAGCAACTTGACTAAAATATCTTGACATGCACACTCTAAATATGGATGACACTTAAATCTTCATGAATCCTTTGACTTGATTCAATGCTCAACACTCAAAAATTCAGTTGGGTGACTCTCTAATTTTAGCTAACTCCACATGTGGGCGTAATTACAGTTTTGAAATCCGCATGCGGGAATTCCGGGGAATTAAATCTAAATTCGAGATGAGCACTAATCAGATTTCACTTATGCTTGTGTGTGCACATGTGAAGTTCGTTAATGCACAAACTGTAAATTTGGCTCTGGAGCAGTTTTGGGTTTCAAGGGTGGCGTTAAGTGGGTCATCTCCCTAGTAGCTCTATTGATGAGCCCAATCTCAAGTTTTCGATTGGGCCTCTGACTGGGTTATTCCCGTGTACTGGCCACTTTTTCTTTTGGAAATTATAGAGAATGGAGCTTTTTAGTTTGGAAGCCATCTCAGCAGCGCCAGGAAACTTCTTCGTAGGTGAAAACTGTTGGTCTCAACTTCTTACTGACAGAGGTACCGCATTGTTTACTGTCTTCATTTCAAATTTTGGAAACCTTCTTGATTTAGTTGCGAATCCCAAAAGCCTACGTTAGTCTCTCATAGCTCTGAATAACAATTCTCTCTAATTAAGAAATATTAAGGTTTCATTGGATAATTTCGTGGTATTTCAGCGATTCCTCGGTTGTTCATTCATATGTTCATCTGGAATTATATGTTTCTTATTCACGTATGATGCCTCTCAGTTGAGACTAGTCGCCTAACTGGAGAAACTGGCTAATTATCTTCGTGGTAAAGTGGAAATGGCCCTGTTAAGTTATAATATTTATGGAATTGGTATTAATACTCTTGTAGGGGTCATCCGGTGCTCTCAGTTAGCTTTCGAATTACATTAGACTTTTGGTTGGCATTTCCCCATGAAATCTGTTTCTTCCTCAGATGAATCCTCTGCAAATATCACTTGATCTCATTGTTTGTCAACTCATAAAGCCATGCACAGGGATGATTATGGTTTGCAAGTGAATTTTTTTCATATCTACCATCACCAGGTGGATTAAATAGAAAAATTATGTCCTTCAGAACAAGATTAGTCGCCTTATTGATGAGGTTGGCACAATTAAAATCCCAAAAAGCACAAAAATTCATGCACACAGAGGCAATGCTATGTTTCCTTTACTCCATGATCTTTTTGCACAGGGAAGCTTTAAAATATTATTTTGGAGAAAAGAGTATTACAAACTCATAAAACTTTGTATTCATTAAAATAAAATGCCTGATACAAAATTCATCCTCTTTCACTCAGAGGGATTCACCAAGAGAAATTCACCAACAAAAGTTAGTCTGTCTCCTCCTGAGATTTTACACTGTTATGTGTAAAAATCTCATTCACCTTTACTGCTATAAAAACAGACTTTTACATATGCTGTTGTAAAAATAATAATCTTACACTTACTGCTGTAAATGTAATTCTTTTCATTACATCTCAACCTCCAAAAAAAACTTGCACTGCTGTGCATTCTTTTCTTACCATATGAAATCAACACATAACAATCTTTCATGTTGCTCCCCTCGTTCTCTCTACTCGCACTGCTGTGCGTTCATTTCACATTTCTTTTAAATCTTCATCTTCGTTCTTTCATTGCCTTCACCCTCTATTTTCTTCACAAAAAAAACTTGCATATAAACTTTTAGGCTTTTTACTTATCATGTTCCCGTGAATATTTAAAACAATATAATTAAAAGCTATGTGCTATGCCCATACCTACGTAAGTAAAAAAACATTAAAATTAAAAACAATTACCTATGCCCATGCCTATTTTACATTACCCATACTTCCGTAGCTATGGAAAAATTAAAAATCCTACCAACATTCTACGAACTTCATTAAATCACATTAATCTCTTTACGTGGGCGGTCAACCAAAAAATTCTGTTTTACTCCAGGCTATATTTATTTGATGCAGGTTTGTGATGCTCGTCAACCGTTGATTTTCCCTCCTGGAATCGAAGGGCTGAGGTGAATATCGGAAGCCCTTTTTGACAGAACTTTACTCCACGTAACATTTATTGCAGCCTTGTATGCAGCTTTGAACAATCAACGGTGGATAATGCTAGAGCACATCAGACGGCGGAGGAGAATATCGGGAGCCACTTTTATGTTGAACTTTACGTCCCGATATGTCAGAGATGATGACGTATGGGGAGAGCCACGCATCAACACTAAAGTTTATCGGGCCCTTGTGTACGGAAACCACTCCATACCAAAGAGCGGTTCGATATGCCTCAAGCAGGTTTGTGGTTTTGCTTTGCTGGTTTTGGGCATATTAAATGCTGGCCGGTTCAACTGTTCGGGCAGTTGAAATTACAATTTCAACACTCCCCTTTAATTTCAACTGCTGGGCATTCGGTCATACCCAGAGACTTTATCAACTCCTTGACATGCTGCTGTTACAAAAGAGTCTTCCTCTCAACAGAGGGATTCACCAAAACTGCTTCAGATGCAGTTCCACAAACAACGAAAGGGTCTTCCTGACATAGAGGGCTTTACGAGAGATTATGCTGAAGAGCATCTTCCTCTAAACCAGAGGGATTCACCGGAAACTGTGCTAAAAAGCACCTTCCTCTTTGACAGAGCGATTCACTAAGACTTCACTTCCTCTCACAGAGGGATTACAACCAGACACTGCTTTAGATGCAGTTCCAAACAGTAAAAAATATTACTCTTCTTCTTTTACAAATAATTTTACACTGCTGTGTAAAATCCTCATTCATTGCTGTGTGAAAATTTTTACATTCACTGCTGTAAAATAAAAGTTTTCTTACACAATCTAATTGCATTCGCACTACATTTTAATGTATTTCAATCTCCCAACAAAACAAATTTACCTGACTCTTTTTCACTGTTGTGTGAAAAATAAAATTTTCTTTTACTGTTGTAAAAATCTTCTGGTTTCATTTACTCTACTCAGGTTACTGCATTCTTCACTTTCTTCACATTACTCACATATCTTCCCCAACAAAAAATTATGAGATTAGGGCTACTGCACATTCCTTTCCTTTCCCACCAGTGAACAACCAAACATCATCAAGCTGCTATTTTTTTTTAATCTCAACAAAACCTTACAAATCCATTCTTTACATTACATACAAACTACTATGCATTTCAATGCATAAGCTCCACAAAATTACCACGATGTTGTGCATTCCCATTCACACTGTTATGAAAAACTTATACTCCATTTGCACGCTGCTCCAAATTCTTTTTCTTCTCAACACGCTGCTCTGTTTTTTTTCTTCGCACTATTGTGCGTTTCATTGCCAATACCTATGCAATGAACAACCCTTGCATCTTCTACACACTGTAAAAAGAGATTCCAAACATTCATTTGATGCCGCAAGTCTTTCTTCCTATCACACTGTTGTGCTCCCTTGGGTTTTTATTCGTTGCTGCTAACCATTTCACTTTTCATCTCTTCCCTTTTGTTCTGCCTTCGCACTGATGTGCGGATCTCCTTGCTTTGCATTACAATGCATATAATTCATAAAAAAATTGTTTTCGCACTACTGTGCGATCCTCTCATACCAATCCCATTTGCACCAGCTTTGCATTTCACCACAGCGTTACAGAAGTCAACGCATAAGCAGAAACATATACAAAACATATGCGTTCCACTTCTTTTTGCATTACACTGCATATCTTCACTTGACAGCCATTACAAACACATACCTTCATGGATTTTTCTTCCACAAGCTCAAAGCTGCTTCACCTCTTCACTACTGTACATAAAACACTCTCAACAAAAGTTTCATGCATGGCTGCACATTCCTTTTTTTACTCAAGGGAAAAATCCATTTTTTTTCATGCAGCTGCATTGGTCACATTACATAAAAAAATGACATTTTTTTTATTTTGAGTCATACTCTCGTGACCAAATACAAAACATTAAAGTTAAATCTTCACCAACCATTTATAAATTCCATTGAAGTTCATTTAATGTTTTTTGAAACGCTGGTTTTTCCTGAGCTGTTTTCCTGCTACACAATGGTTGATTCCCAATTGACTGTGCTGTCGTCGCTATCCATGCTCCCCTTAACTGTATGCATCGTCTCCTTTTGGCAGAGTCTTCTCAAAAGAAACTTAGATCCACTGGAGAGCTCAAGGGACTTTCAGACTGTATTTCTTTCCTTCTCCATACTTGTGTAACTTTCTTCTTTTGCATGGGTCTAG
>APFE031049452.1:5841-44391 GCA_000404065.3 Pinus taeda | reverse complement strand
AATCAAAGCAGCATAATACTATCAAAGAATAGATATCTACAATCATAAACAATATAGGACTAGATATATATTGAGCACACAAATGCATATGTCATCAAACATACAAGAATGTGGAGGAAAACTTGAATAGCTTTATTAATATCAAGAGTAGCAAAGAGGATTACAACCAATTGTTCTGACCCAACATCATCCTCTCAACATGAAAGCCCTTCTTCACCTCATTAAAAGCTTAGATCACCCAACACTATGATATTCCGCCAAGAGACCAACAACAATTCCTTACAAGATACAAAATTCCAGCCTCTGGATCTCTCGGATGAGGGATCCATATATAGATGATTGCAGGGGGGTGAGTCAGCTTCTGGGATTTTGATTAGTGTCTTGTCTCTGATAGTTCTTGATTCGACTTGGAGATTGATGATCTCTTACTCATCCCTGGGAGAATTCAGAGAGGCAAGTGTCACAGGAGAAGTTTCTGGAAGATTCCATGATCATCCACCTTGCAAACTGTCTCTGCCATTTGTCTACTCTTGCCCATCACACCCTATAGAAGGGCTTTCCAATATGCATCGCACTTTTTACATTGAGCAGGTGAGATGCATCGCACCCTCTGCACTGTGCAGTCTGTATGGTCCAGCTTTGACCAGTTCTGAGCAGTTTTCTGTGGAGAACTTCTGGGAGATGATGTAATCAGCTCACCTTGTTCTTTTAGGGTGTGAAGCAACACTTTTAGGGACTTAGGAGCCCTTGTTTTATGGACATGTATGATTGGGGTTGCAGTGCCCAAAAATGTCTATAACAATAATTGACACATTTTTGTTGTCATAGGTCATTCCTTTTATCACAAACATTAAAGGAAGCTCCCACACTAAAATGGGATTCAAATTTAATTTTTATAGTGCCTTTTAGTGAGAAACATGAATTACATGGGAAACCTTGCAAGAGGGATGTCCCGCAGGGGTAAAAATATGGAATGGGGTTACAATTCCTACATGGACAACAACCCTTTGATGATTTGAGGATTGAGAGTCAACATCATACACAATCTTTTATTTCTTCATTGAATGCATCCATACAAATTTACAGTTTTAGCAAGTAAATGTAGGTCTAGTTTATTTGAATACTTGCAAATGCTTTCACCTCTACACCTCGCTACCATGAAACATGATATGGCTCAAGAATAAATACCTTCACATGGTTTTTTCATATCTTGGGAAGCAAACCTATGTCATGTGCCCTAACACTCAATCTTGGTTCTACTCATTTTCTTGTGTGTACCATTCTCCAACATAAATTATGTAAATTGGCATGCAGTCCTCCATAACATCATTCAAAGGCTAAATTTTAACACATTTTCCTCATGAAGGTTAATTTTTCCTCTAACAATGCTCTAAAATATATTGGAAAATGCATTCATCATTTCATCGTCAAATGGTTGTGGATTTGAAGACTCCATGATTGCGATCCAATGTTGGTAGTTAAAACCTGAAAAGAGAGACTCTCGCATGTGGGACTTATGCAAGTCCATAGGAAAATATATTTTTCTTGAGTTTGAGACCCTAAAATACACAATCATACATTGTAATGAGGGTTGAACTAAATTTCCTATGGTATTCATGATCTCCTCACTAGGTACACTTGCAATGACAATGTCTCCTTCACACAGATAGAAAATAGTAAACATTGATATGGAAGATTCATAGTGACATAAAGTCATAAAACTCCCAAACGAAAAATTTCTATCCTCTCCTTCAACCTTAGCCATCTCATGAGGGTCACGGTCCCTCCTAACACATTGAACTCCTATAGGTTATGGGATGTGTTACTTAATAATTTAGCCTATCCTCGAAGGTATATTAGGAAGATGGGGTTTCAAAGATCATCTTCTTCCAAATTCATCAAAACTAGAAACTAATACTACCATCATGTTCAACTCATCAGGAAGTTTCTAACGATATGAATCTTATCTCATTTTGACTCCCATATTAAAAGGTATACCCATTAGAAGCTTCAAAAAATAACCATATTAGTGATTGACCTCCATGTAGCATCCATGTGTCACCCATGTGGACCTACGATGTTACCTTGACTAATACCACATCACTCGTGATCTAAACGTGGCATCCAAATGGCCATTAACAAACACCCATGTCAGTTATCACCTCTTCCGAAGCTTGTAGGCCCCACTAAAGTTGTCACCTTGGTGTTATACAATTAATTCTTGTCATATGTAATTCGAAGGGAAATATAATGTGTACACCTTAAAAATCATTGACACAATCCATAAACCCCTATACCTTTGAATCATACACAACATCCATAGACGATTTGGTCTAAATCCCATCCACAATTTTACATATGTGCATAGCTCAAATACTACCACATATACTAGATTCTAGTTTTGACAGCCACTTATAGGGAAATATGGCCTTGTGTAAATATTCAACCAAGTGAGGCCGAGCCCATATAAACTACATTTTCTATGGAAATATAGTTCAATTGCGATCTAATTCATTTTCAAGAGGTGCATGGCCTATGTGGTCGGATTCCCCAGACTGATGAATTCAACAGAAAGGTTAAACTAGAATATCCCCTCTTCACATATCTAGATGCAAACCGCTTTGGGATATGAAAAAGGTATTCAAGTTAGATAAAAATCTACCAGGTGACAATCGAGTGTTGGATACAAGGACCAAATTTCTATTAAAACTTTTAAGTCATGAAATATATTGAATTTTATCAGAATTCCTTAAGGAAAAACATCTGCCTAGAATCCCGAATTCTAGGGATAAGGTAAAAGTTATAAAATCCACCTTCAAAGGAATTTTCTATGACCGTAAAAGAATTGTTGGTAATTGATGGAGGAGAAACACCGCCTAAAGGCAATTTCCCTGGTTTTGATAATCACCTTATGTAAACCTATGGGTTATGGCCCACCTATACAAATTGGAAGCGTTTACATTGGTGGGTTTTAGCCTGACCAATCACCAAACAACGCTTTAAAACATAATCCACCAACAAACGTCGGTCCCACCTGAATGCACAAAAATGAACTCCAAATAAAGTAAACTCGCTTCCATACACTTCTCGGGTCCGCTTAGCAATTGAACATCAATTGAACAGAAATTGAACATCAATTGAACAACAATTGAAAAACAATTGAACAACAATTGAACAACAATTGAACAACAATTGAACAAGAATTTAACATCAATTGAATAGGAATCCCATTTTGACTTCCCATGGTGACTTTCCCTTTTTGCATAGGCGCTTTTCTCTATTCCATTGATCTTACCATTGAATCTGACAGTCATTGATCCACCCGATCATCGCAAATTGCATATCACAATTTCTCACAGCTAGGGTTCA
This sequence comes from Pinus taeda, assembly GCA_000404065.3. Lineage (NCBI taxonomy): Eukaryota > Viridiplantae > Streptophyta > Pinopsida > Pinales > Pinaceae > Pinus > Pinus taeda. Next base: position 41,022 of record APFE031049452.1, on the reverse strand, counting down.
TTCACTCATGAATGATGTGATGTGATATTAATTAAATGGTTAGCATCAGCAGTGATCCAATGGTTTGCAACCCTTCAGCTAACACACATGTTAAAAACAACTTAATCCCCATAGATGACTATGATGTAAGCGGTCGAAATTTAGATCGACTGCTAGGATTTAGTACGATGCTTCAACCCTGATCAAGGCACTCGTAGACTTCTAACCTCCGCAGTTACGCATTTCACTTTGGCTTGTTTCACTTTGACTCCAATTCCCTAGCAACTAGACCTCCCTGATAAATCTTCATGCCGGTTTAAAAGATACCAACTCCACACAGGCAGATCTTCTCATTTGTTGTTCAAGCGGATTATAACACAATTTTTACTTTCCTTTGGCACTCAGATTACAATAAACATGGATCATTGAATGTTACTCCCCTCCACCTTGCAATCAGACTTCATCTCCTTTAACACCACTTCGAACTCGAATACATAATACTCCCTGTATTATTTCCCTTGTTCTAGATTTCGTAATTTGTTCTTTACTTGACCTGCACATACATCTATTAAATCCGACTAGAATCACACGGATCCTACCGAGACGGTAAGTATTTTGTCACTCAGAAAGACTTCCAAAAATTCAACTTGAATTCATTAATCATGGTTTATCACACAGAGACCATAAATTCCAAATTACGGATCACTTAACACATAAAAGGAATGACACACATAGTCACAATGAATTCAATTTCCTCATTCATTAAGAAAATGTACATATACAAATAAAAACCTATTTACAATCTAGCTTTGGCCTGATCTTCCTTTACATGGTCTGTATCAATGGCCCTTTCTCATTTCAATGCTCGTAGGCTCACAATCCAACCTTCCTGTCTTGTAACTCTCTCTAACTAACTCTTTTAAGCCTTCGAGGCTTACAAATTGTACCCAAAATGATTTTTCTAACCAATTTTGGTTTAGATCCTCAATCTTCTCAAGTAAATCCTAAGAATCCTCTAAGTCCTCAATTCGTTCCTAAAATATCTTGTTTATCCCTTGAGGATCTCAACTTTCAACTAATCCTAGGGATCCTCCATAAATCATGAACTACTTTCTAAGATTTACAATATCTCAATCCATACTAATTACTCATCATCACTCATGTTCTCCTACATTCGAGAACATTTACAAATATCCTCAGAATATTTAATTAACTCCTATTCTAAATGTCTCACCTAAATCACTCAAAATATTTAAAATTAGATTAATTATATACTTGGGAAAACAATTGTTTTGAAAGCACAAGACCACCTAGATTCTACTAAATGTACACCTTGTAGAACCATGATGCTCCTGCATCAGACTCCCAAAGTAGAAAATAATCATGACCTCCAGATCATGTGCTTCTAATCTTTTTCCTCCCGGATTCTAGATTTTGTTTTGTAGTTTATCTTTGCCTATTACTTTTCCTTTCAGCTCTTCTATTGTTGTTATTGTCTGTCGTTGTTCTCCAGGTCTCCATACCTTATGCTGCAATGCTCCACTTGCAATGCTTTCATATTCTTCTGTTGTCTTCCTCTTACTGCTGCTTCTTTGCTTTCTTGTTGTTGTCTTCTTCTGAGACACCTCTATCATTACCCTTCTTATCAGTTCAATCTCTTTGTCTAGTATATCCTCTTTTTTTTTTTATTGCCTTCAACTCTTAACTGGCTAATTTTCATTTTTACTGCCACCCTTACATCCTTACGCTCTTGTTCACTATTGTCTTGCACCTTTTCAGCTACTGCCATATTATCCTTCAAGACAATTTTATACTTATGTTTGTTGTAGCTGTCACCTTCTTCTTGATTGTCATTTATGACAATTTCTTTGTCATCCTTCATCAACAATTTACTCTATATATTTATCCTCTACTTTTCCATCTTTCTTCTATGAAGGTCTAACTCTCTATGTAACTCAATAATTTTACGAGGAGTAAAATTTGGAAATTTTACACAATCTCTCATTTCTTCATTTGCTATTGACCAATAATCAGATGGTCCTTTTTCCTCTGCTAAATATTCATTAACATCTTTTAGTAGATTTTCTTTCTCTTCTTCTTTCATTTGGATATCCACCTGTGCCAAATATGTTCCAGTTTCTTCAACAAAATCTGCAATCATGAGACAATTATCAAAATAAAAAATATAAGGCCTTTGTGCCTCTTCTTCCTTTGGAAACCTTTTAGTACGTTGCTTTGACCTTTCCTTTAACTCCTCTGTCAGCATGTTAGTATTTTGATTCAATCTTAAAGAATCCTTGAGGGTGTCAACAAGTCTCTTTTCCACACCATCTGTTTTAATGATGCCTCTCTACACTTGTTCATTGTAGTGAACTGTTCCTTCTCCAGTCTCATTTTCATACTCTACTTCAAAACTTTCATCTTCTGGAAGGTATTCTTCCATATTTTTGATAGCTTTAAAAGACTCTGTTTCTTCTTCCAAACCTGCAACCATACACAAATTATCAGTTTGAAAAACGCAGGACCTTATGGTCTCATTTGATGCTTAAATCATCAAGTCTTTTGGCTGCTCTGAATCGTTCATATGATTCAAATCCTTTATCTCTTTATTACTTTCAAAAAGTAATGGTCCATGTTCTAGTTCACATACCAAAAATTCAACACCGTCTCCAGCATTTTCCTTTTTTTGTAGCTTAACTCTTTCGAGCTTCTCTGTTTCCAATTTGACATCTATAATCCATTCAAGTTTCCTCAACTCCTTTATTAACTACGTATTTTGTTGCTGATTCCTCTGCTCTTGTAGCCTCTGCCACTTCACTTTATTCCTCATGACATAACCATATTTCTGGTCCTTCTCATTTCTCTACAACATTTCCATTAATACTTCAAGTTGAACTGCCATCTCAGCCATTTCTTTACCATATTTTTCCTCACTCATTCTCATGCCATTTACCTTTACATCTTTCTTCTTTTTTCCTCTGTTGTGATCTCTTTCAAAACCTCTGCTATGATTGTCACTAGTCATCATCCTTTCCATCTCTACGAGTTCCTCACTCACTTTACTATGAGTTTCTCAAGCCTTTGCAACATCAATTTTTCCCTGCAGCCACTTACTTCACCAAGATTTCCTCTATACTTAGTCTTTTGGCAAGTACTTGTCCTCTGTACTTGGTATTTTAGAAAGTACTTGTCCTCTGTCTGGAACCTCCTTGAGAATTTTCCTTTGCTCCCTCTAGGCCTCAACTCATTTGCACTTTAAGAACACAACTGTCCTCTCACAATGAAATACTAGGTTCTGACCACCTCTTCTTTCACTTAGGAACTCTTACCGGCTTCCTTCATCCCTTAGCAATTCTACCCACTTCCTTAGTGGAACTGCTTTCATGATCTTTCTATGAGCTGCAACAAAGCCCCTACAGTAACAAGTCTCCTTCTTGCTACATATTCCTCACTAAGTTTCTCTCCTCTGAGCTCAGTCTCTTAGCATTTCTCTTGTTCTTTCCTCTAGAACCAATTGAGCATTCCTTGCTCTAGGTTGTTGCAATCTTCTCACATTCTTATACTACTATCTGTGAAACAATATAAAAACCACAAACACTCCAATCTTCAAATAAAATTAAGATAAAAACATATCATCTCACCTTCAAGATCTTTGCATGATATTGTTCTACCATTCACCTGCACTTTGAATGGACTATTCTTTTATCCAACGTTCAGTTGTATCTTCAAACTCTTCCACTCTTCAAGAACTTGCAAAACTCCCTCTTACAGTTTAACTACTATAATCGTGCTCTAAATTCTCATTCATTCAATTTCTACTAATCATCAAACAAACTTGCATACCACCACCTATCTTTAGGATCTCACCACTCCTGCAAATCTGTTCAGCAGATCTTCATACTTCCATTGTACAAATTTTCAAAAATCAGCAACTGTCAATCAGATTTATAATATGATTCTCTCTTTCAATCTCCCAAATTTATCTTGGTGAAACCTAACTGTCAGCAACAATTACTCCTTCATTGAGTTTTCTTCCACTGTTTTGTTCTTGCTCTGAGTTCTTCAAAAACATTTACCTGTTCCTTTTGCATGTAAAGTTTTCTTTCTACTCGCAAGAAACCTTTCCCTACTCTGATACCACTTGATGCAAGAAAAACACCACCTAAAAGAAATTTCCCTAGTTTTCATAATCACCTTACATAAACTTGTGGGTTATGGCCCACCTATACAAATTGGAAGCGTTTACATTGGTGGGTTTTAGCCCAACCAATCACGAAACAATGCTTTGACACATAATCCGCCAATGAATGCCAGTCCCACCTGAATGCACAAAACCAAACTCCAAATAAAATAAACTCACGTCCATACACTTCTTGGGTCTGCTCGGCAATTGAACAACAATTGAACAACAATTGAACAACAACTAAACAACAATTGAACAATAACTAAACAGTAATTGAAGAGCATTTGAACAACAACGCCACTTTGACTTCACACGTTGACTTTCCCTTTTTGCACAGGTGCTTCACTCTACGCCGTTGATCTTACCATTGAATCCGACAGTCGTTGATCCACCCGATCATCGCACATCACATATGACAATTTCTCCCGGCCAGGGTTCATTCACTCATGAATGATGCGATGCGATATTAATCCAATGGTCAGCATCAACAGTGATCCAATGGTTTACGGCCATTCAACTAACACACAGGTTAAAAACAACATAATCCCTGCAGTTGACTGTGACGTAAGCGGTTGAAATTTAGATCGACGACTAGGATTTAGTACAACGCTTCAACCTCGATCAAGACACCCGTAGATTTCTAACCTCCGCATTGATGCATTTCACTTTGGCTTATTTGCCTTTCACTCCAATTCCTCAGGAACTAGACCTCCATGATAAATATTCATGTCAGTTTATAACATACCAACTCCACACACGTAGATCTTCCCATTTGTTGTTCCAGCAGATTATAACACAATTTCTTCTTTCCTTTGGCAGTCAGATTACATTCAATGTGGATCGTTGAATGTTACTCCACTCCATCTTGCAATCAGACTTCATCTCCTTTAACACCAATTAAAACTGGAATACATAATACTCTTTGTATTATTTCCCTTCTTCTAGATTTCGTAATTCATTCTTTACTTGACCTGTACATACATCTATTAAATCTGACTGGAATCACACAGATTCTACCCAGACGGTAAGTATTTTTCAGTCAGAAAGAATTTCAGAGATTCAACTTGAATTCATTCATCATGGTTTATCACATAGAAATGATAAATTCCCAACTACGGACCACTCAACACATAAAAGGAATGACACACACAGTCACAATGAATTCAATTTCCTCATTCATTAAGAAAATGTACATATAAAAATAAAAACCTATTTACAATATAGCTTTGGCCTGATCTTCCTTTACACAGTGTGCATCAATGGCTCTTTCTCATTTCGATGCCCGTAGGCTCGCAATCCGACCTTCCTGTCTTCTAACTCTCTCTCTAACTAACTCTTTTAAGCCTTCGAGGCTTACAAACTATACCCAAAAGGATTATGTTAACCAATTTTGGTTCAGATCCTCAATCTTCTCAACTAAATCTTAAGAATCCTCTTAGTCCTCAATTAGTTGCTAAAATATCTTCTTTATCCCTTGAGGATCTCAACTTTCAACTAATCCCAAGGATCCTCTATAAATCATGAACTACTTTCTAAGATTTACAATATCTCAATCAATACTAATTACTCATCATAACTCATGTTCTCCTACATTCGAGAACATTTGTGAATATCCTTAGAATATTTAATTAACTCATATTCTAAATGTCTCACCTAAATCACTCAAAATATTTAAAATTACATTAATTATATACTTAGGAAAACCACTCTTTTTAAAACACAAGACCACCTACATTCTACTAAATGTACACCTTTCGGAACCATGATGCTCCTTCATCAGTAATAATAGGCCTAACTTACATAAGATCCCAAGAAAAGTAGACAATTGCTCTACATTCCATATTTAACAACAAAAGCACAGAATATGCTTATTTTGTGAGCTAGAGACCTTTCCATGATGTACATGTCTTCATAACCATAACATTCAAACATTTCTCTCAAAATCAATAACTATAAATGTTGAAGTGAATATTTATTCAACATATAATACTTAGATTATTTTCTTCTCGTGTGAGATAGTTTATAGTCTTAATAAGGGCACTGAACCATCAAATTCAAGAATATATGATATAAATGAAAACACTTACACTAATAGAATAACTTAGCAGATTCTAGAAACTAGTCATATTCATGTTAATTACTCCATAGTTCATGAAGTTAATAAAAATCGTACATAGAAAAAAAAGGTTCAACAAAACTATGAAAATAAATAAAGAAAGTCATTCACTGTGAACCTATAGAACTCTTACCAACCTTCCATATCTAGTGTTGATTCATGCATTTAACTGTCACATATAAGACATTTTCATTTTCCATAGTTCAAATGGAAACAAGTAATTATAATTATCCATTTAACTTGAGATGGATGGAAACTAAGGAGGGACTTCAAATCTCCACCCAACCATAAGGTAAGCTAAATTGGAATATTTCTTATAGCTAACCATGCCATAGTTGGATTCATATCCTGAGTTACTTTCTCAATGGAATTTCACACTAAGGTTTAGTCAAACAAATGAAATAATGAGTCCATCGTTCGAGTGGTTTATCAACTAGTCTCTAACAGTAAACACCCGAGGGACTCTCAATCACTCTAAAATTAATCACATGGATTCAACCATGCTCAATTGGAGTACTTCTTAGTTCCACAAGATTGGATACACTATATAGGTGGTTAATCAACTAGATTTCCAAGGTAAGAATTGTAGGAGTATACAACCCATTATCCAAGTGGTTAATCAAGTTACTTATCAAGAAGTAAGTGGATTATTAGTTTCTCTACCAAGAAATTAATGGTTTATCATCTCTTTTCAGTACGCATGATAGTGGTACAAATCACCTTCTTAGTGGTTTATCAGCCTTCCAAAAGAAATGAAGTGGTTTACTAGCTCATTCAACAAGCACTAAGTGTTTTATCAACTTATCAAACAACCACTTAGTGGTTTATCAACTCACCCAACAAGTACTAGGTAATTCAAATCTAGATCGAGTCCTCCACTGACCAATCAAAAATAGGGCCAAAATATAGGCCTAAACACAATTACAAGGAATACTTTTGCCAATCACATAACACTCACTCAAGGATGGTTCTTCTTCCTATACATTTGCTTGAATGTTTTCCTTCTTCTGCACATTTCTCTCCAACTATGTCTCTTCTCTTCGTGTCCTTTTTCTTCCCTTCCTTTCTTGTATTCTAGTGCACGTTTTATATTCTTATGTTTTGAATTCCTACCTGATGGATGGACGTCCACTCTCCATCACATTCCACGAGGATGGGGATAGTATAGCAGCTGTCCTTCACTAATGCTTCCCATGAAAAAAACTTCTAGTTGTTTTTGCAAGTCATTTAATTCATCAGGGTCATAGGTAAATGTTGTAAATGAGTTGGGTATGGTTCATTTTACAATATAACAAGCAATAAATCCTCCTCATATGTCTAAATTTGTGTCCTCTCCTTAAGATAAATCGCTAATTAAATTTTCACTTAAATTACATAATAGTTTTGCATAGTGACATTTAGATGGGCTAGATGAAAAAGGGTTGTTAAATACCGACACCATTAAAGAAAAAATGCTCTCATTGTTCTCTAAATAAAGCACAAAATAATCATTTAGTTTTAAATTTTCAACTCTCACATTTACTTAAACACTAAATAAAAATGGGTAATGTACCCTCACTTGATTTTAATTTCCCAAGTGCCTTTATATGGTCAAAAAGTGTTCACCATAACCTTCTCTTTTACTTGATCTTAGAGTGTGATCTGCCCCAAGTCCAGAGTGCACTATGATTTTAGTTGGAATTATCTTGTGGATTGCACATGTATAACAGGGAAATAAACTATATTATTAGAATCATGTACATACTTCTTAAGCCAATAAATGTAAAAAACATCACATTCTTTCACCAATTTATAAGCCACTGGCCATGCTCTTTCCAAAATATGTAATGGTCGAAAAAATATTAGTACCATCTTAGCATAAGACCCTATTCTCAGTGAACTCTTTCTTGGTATTATGCAGAGATATATAAGATCTCCCACTTGAAATTCCTTGTGCATTCTCTATTGATCTGCATAACTCTTATGTGCATCTTTGATTGCCTCCAAACTTTTCATAATATTAATTACCTCCTGATCCATTTCCTTTAGTATATCAGGTCCAAGAATGACCATGTTCACTAGATCATCCTGGAGTGTTACATTTTAAGCCATATAAAGCCATGAAAGGAGTCATTTTTAATGACTCTTGATACCCATTGTTGTAGGAAAATTCAACTAAGGGTAGGAATTCTTCCCACCTATTTGTTTAATGCATGAGATACATCCTCCACATCCCTTGTAAAAATATATTTACTTTTATATCTTGCTATTATTTTGAGGATGATACGTTTTGCTAAATGTTTGTAGAGTTCAAAAAAAAAATTGGCTTTCAAAATATTTTAAGTGAACCTTAAATCCAAATCCAAAATGGTCTTCTTGAGTATTCCACACAATCTAAACATCCCATTTATGAAAATGTGAAAGATTTCAATTTCCTAGTGTGTGGACTTGCCAATTAAAAAGTGAGATTGTTTGCTCCATTTGTCCAATACCTCTATTACAACATAATGTTTCCTATATGGTTTTGGGAATCCTATGATGAAGTCCAAATATATGTCTTCCCATTTCGACTCGGGAATTGGAATCGACTACAATAATCTAGTTGGGTGTCTACATTCCCCTTTAACATGTTGGCATTCCAGGCACTTTGCAATGTAATAAATAAATTCATTTTTCATGCATGTACAATAGTACATTTTACTCGTAGTTGTTATGAATTTTTTATAACTAGGGTGACTTGAATAAGGTCTTTCTTGAAACTCATCTATGATAAAGTTCTTCAAGTAGCCCATGTAAGGTACATACCATCTATCCCTATACTTCAACATACCATCATTAGTGGGTTTGTATTTGTTTCTTAATGATCCTTCTAGATCGTATTGCAATCATTCCTTCACATGTTGTCAATTCTCACCCTAATGTAATTACTCTTTGATCCTTTCCTTGATATCAACTTTGCAAGTGTTTATGGCTACCAAATGTGCCACTCGCAAACCACTACTAAGTGCAACTACTACTTAGCTCTTTTTTCCTTTGATGTAATTTATTTAAAAGTCAAATGCACTAATAAGGGCTACTGTTGTAGCGGCTGCAACACCGTCCAAAATTTTGGCTTGCATCCAAATTTCGTAGCCTTCCTTGGCTTTTCCTTTGATGGTTCCAAAACACTGGAGCTCACCCCATGAGCTCTTCTCAAGTGTTTTTCACCGTTTTCTTGTTTGACCAATGGTTGTCCTTGCGCATGTTGATTGCTTTTTCATGCTTGAGATCTTGTTCTGGTGAGCTTCAAGGTTTTTCTTTGTGTGCTTCTGTTGTCTTTCCTAGGTGAACACCCATTGTACTCACACACAAAGTTGTAAGAATTGTCCTCCAAGTGTCGCGACGGTCATTTCAAGGTCTATCATAAGTGTTGCACTTATCGCTCTTAGCTCTAAGACAGTCTCATCGAGGGCATGTTTTGTCTTGTTGTACTAGTGGTCGGTGTTGTCCCATTGTCGAAGTATGCTAAGTGTGTCATAACAATGTCAAGTCCTCATAAGTTCACTTGCTTTCGAAACTTAGCCATTTTCCTGAAAATTTGTCCGACCGAGCAACCCTCTCCCACCAAACCTCGACTGAGATGCACTAAGCAGTCTCAGCCCTCAGTGACCTTGATTTGTTGCTTATATCTATGCATTGATTAAGGTTTTCCTCAAGGACAAAAACGTTACGCAATATCGTAGGTGAGAATCTTCTTTGTCTCCTAAAATTACGCAAAAAATCCCTCCATGTCTAAATTGAACTGTGCATTTCTCAAGATCAATCATCATGCCTCCTTCTTGCTTGCTGAAAGGTTGTACTACTCTAAGAAATGGGTCTGCACTATTCCCGAAAACTGCACAGACATGCCGAGTTGGTCCTCTACTTCCTTGCTCTGCACTATTCTTAGAAATTCTGAAGAACTACCTAGCTGACCCTTCCTCCCTTGCTTTGCACTGCCTTTAGAAACTGTGCAGATATGTTGGGAAGTACCCTTTGTTGCATGTCTTGTACTATTTCCCAAAAATCATGTAATCATGGTCAGGAAATCTCTTGCAGCAATCTCACTCTATATTCCCTTTTGAAACTGTGTAGAACTACCCGGTTGTCCCTTTCTAGCCCTCTCTGTCTTCCCTCTAGAAACTACATAGAAATTTCCCCCCTCATGGTTCCTCCTAGTAGTTGAAATTGATGACCTTCATTGCACAATTTTTCCTCCGAGTGTTCGCTGCACAGTTTTTCCCAATAGTGTAGGTTGTCCTCCTGAAATTCCTCATTCCAGCTAGAGCTGCATAGACTCAATGATTTTTCCTCCCTCCTTGTCACCCGAAGCATGAGAAAAATGCATCATGCTAGGATAGGAGGTTTTGGATTTGATCTCGTCCCATCATGAGTGAATTAAAGGAAAAGGTACATTGATAGATCATGGTGAGACGACAAATGGGATGAGGAAGGAGTACACATGCTAGAAGACTTGTTTGCAGCTAGACATACATACCAAGCACATAAATAAACAAGGGAAAGGTACACATGCATTTAACCATCATGCAAGACCAAGACCAAGACCATTGAAGACCCTCCAAGATGATGCCATGCGAATGAGGGGACGAAGCACACCAAGGGTATATCCATCACTCAACAGTGCATCAGCTTGACACAGATGCTATAGTCAGCTAGTACATGTCAAAAGTGTCATGTCGAGTTTTGTCATGAGTTGTCTTGGCTACATCACCACTATGGGCTGTATCCGTTGTAACTCAATGTAATCTAAAGTGAAGTCCAATGGACACAAAAAATAAGTTGAAGAGTCATGTCAGTTGAAAAGTCATAAGAGGTTGAATGGTCATGAGGGTAGTCCAAGAGTCACAAGGGTCAAGCATCACCCTTGGCTATATATACACCCTTCAATCTATGGGAAATGAATTTTGATGTTGGCTCCTCCCATATAGCCTTGATAGTTTATATTTTGTTCTCTGAGGGGTGATGAGTGGCTCCAATGTCCCACTACTGGGCCTAGTGATGTATGGTGCACAAATGTGTCTTAGGAATTTTTATTAATTTAGAAGCCTATTAAGGCCATCACATTTTCACACATGTTTTTGTAGATGTTTGTAAGACTACTCTTTAAAAAATTGTAATGCATGTTTCCTTAAGTATTAAGATAGTTGACCTACTTTGGTTATATTAGTACTTACATTGTTAAATATGTGTTATATTGTTTATCACTATGGTCTCATCCCTGTGGACTACTCCATGGGATACTAGAGAGACACCCTTTGTGTATTGGCTATCACCACTATCATATCCTTGTGGACTACACCGTGGGATACTCGACAGACCATTTTTTTTTTGGTTATAATGACTCTCACATCCATGTGGACTACTCTTCTAGTTGGTGTATGTGTTTTCGCCGTCACCTCAGTTTTAGTGACTATCGCATCCATTGTGGACTATTCTGCTAGGTGTTGGATATACATTTCTAGTTTGCGTGTGTGTCTTCCTAGGTGGTACTACTACCTCTCATTTAGAGGATCACTTTACTACCCCCCTTTGTAGTAAGTGAACCTTGACATAGTTACATTGTGCACTCACCAGGCACATGTACCTTGTTGTTTGAAGATATCAGTGTAACACACTCATGTGTTGATAGCTAGATCCAAGGAAGATCTTTAAGTATATGGAAATTGAGCCTCCATTCTGGGTGGGACTCCTACACCAAACAATGTGAGGTCTGGTTGGGAACTGACATAAGGGAGATCCCCTCTATTGGCAGGTCTAGCACCATCAAAAAAATGGTGCTAGAAGGAGGGCCAGACGACAGGGTGTGCTCGTAGAGTCTGATTTGAATATGTTATTTAACAATGGCTCTTCTTGACATCATAATCCCGATATTTTTTTCTACAAAGTTCAAATGTATCATCCTTGTGGAAGTTATCCATGACCTATCCAAGTTAATGTTTAGTGGTGAGGGTAAGCCATCATTTTCTACACATGTGTGCCAAGTTATAAACTTTTTCCTACACCACAATATATAGTAGGAATATGTCTGGACTGTATTACTCACCCTCAAATTTGAAGGTCATGCTAAAAGTTGGTGTTACACATTACCCTTTGCCTCTATTGATTCATTTGGTTAACTTGTTGAAATGATGATTAAAATGTTTGATGAGTATAGCCATAGGGGTTTCCATGAAAAACTGTGTTGTTCAAGTATGGAGCATGACGAATCAGTTGAGGACTTTGTTGATCACTTCCTTCACCTTTATTACAAAATTTCTGAACAAATTGTGAGCTTTGACTTCTTGAGAGAAGTGTTTAAATGCTTGGTTCATAGTTGTCATTACGATGAACCTACTGATTTGCCTTCCTCCCCAACTCTTGCTAATCATTAGGCACCTTAGATTGCAAAGGAGGATCCCAACACCCTATTTGTTCCTTGTCCTCCTCGATTTTTGGTCCCAATGTGTTCTCCCCCTTTCGGTGATTGTAAAGCTGAGAAATTTGTGCAACATGTTCCTAGTCAATCTTCTCATCCATCTCCCACTTGAATGGAGAAAATTCCAGAATGGCTCGAGAAGCCTACAATGAATATTCACTCCTCCATTCCAAAAGAGGATGTTACTATTGATAACTCAAGTCTTGAATATGATTTTCATCTCCACCATCCTCCATCATCTATAAGCCATGACTCCTTGTACCATGAATCACTTAGTCAATTCGCTTCACGATCTAGCTATTCTCATTCTCTTGATCCTCTAGTTGCTGGCTCAAATTAGGATAATGTGCAAGGCAGTCACATTACATAGGTAGAGGAGGATGAATGTGAGGACACTATCAATCTTCCCTCTCTATTTTGAAAATTTTGTGCATCAATAAAATGAGATTCCATTCTTGAACAATTGTCAATATGCTAATCTCAGTGGAACATCATGTACAATTAATACTTTCGATAAATCCCCAGTGTTGGGCAGTCATCACTGCCATACTTCCAGATGTTGTGACGAACACCCAAGAACATCATGTGATATCCCATTTTCCCATAAAAACTCTAACTCAGATATGGAATGTGCTCCAGGCAATGAAGACATTCATATCAAAACTTCCTCTTAACCTCACGTGCCCATGTGTCCTACCATTCACATTGCATCCACATGCATCTGAAATACTTCATGATCTCTTGCTTCTTCATGTAATGAGTTATGTCCTCAATGGACACAAACAAATGAGGCTATCCATGATGAAAAAAGTCCAATCACAGAGTGTACTTCCCATTCTCTATCATCTCTTCACTTGCATGAAGACATCTCTTCAAGTCAGCTTACTAAAGCTAAAAAGTCTGGTGCAATCTCTGACAAAGATAGCTTGCATCTTGAGAGAAATTTTGAAATCAGCAACAATAACCACCCTCAAGCCATGCATGATCCAGTTCATGCTTCAAAATGTGATTCTATAATTCTAGAAAGTTCCAGGATGTGCCAGGAGTCGAGGCACTTCAACATCTGTTGATGGTTATGTCAAGACCTCGCAACTCTGGTATGTCCCTAGACCCAAACCAAATGTGGTTTCTCATGCAAAATCCATCTATCTACTTGGTTGCACTTGATGTGAATTCATGTGAAAAAATGTTTGTTATTTCGTATGTGATCTCTCAAATTTTCAAACTTTCACTTTTGATTGAATTCATGAATCTGTTATAGTGCATCTGTCTTCATGCACATCTCTTACATCAAGCTCGGGTTGGTAATGTCCATCTCTCATTAAATCATGGAATTGTGATGTCGATCATCTTAAAGACCATTGTTTCTCGCAATCGTACTTATTGAATCTTCCCATTCATAATCACCTCCTTTGTCTTCTTGCAAACCTTGTACTGCAAATATGTCTACTCATCATACAAGAAATCACCCTGGATGATCACACGAATCAAGTTCTTCCCTATTCGCCACACCCCAAACGGTCTCATGCATTCATGGTGCTACCATCTCTTTTACATTATTTTGATGACTTTGATTCTTGCGCAATTTTTCACCAGTTGCAATAAGGTGGTGCATCATGTCTATCTCACAATGAACTTGGTTCCATTGTTCAGAGCATTCACAAGATTGTTCGAAGGGATATTTCTTTGTTCATTTCAAACTGGGAATCTTTCGTTTCAACTATGTCATCTGATCATTCCTCTATCTTCGGTGAGTACCATTTCTTTTATCATTTTCCCAACAACACATATGATGACAATTGCTTTCTGCTCTCTCATCTTCATTGTTGAGCATATTTCTCCTTAGATTCCTATCAAACAGGTGAGGCACTTTAACCTGCGCTGGTGGTTATGGCAAGTCCTCACTATCTTGGCATGACTATTGAGAATGATCAGATTTATGTTTCCTTACAAGATTCCCATTGTGATTCCATCTATCAAATCAAGAATTCACCCTTTCACAGATCATGCGGCTGTCCAAACAACGATTATGAATTTCACAACCCAATCACTTAATCTCTACAACAATCTTACTTGGAAAGCCATGTTGCAAGTAACAAGCTTCAATCCTTCCTCACACTTTCTAAGAAGCTTATTGCAGATAAGGACACACTCATAAGAAGCTTCTGAAGTTTATTTATAAAGGGTATCCATAAAAGAGGTCAGCAAGTGCATTGGGTGGTTGTGAGATATCTTTCTTCCCACAGGCAGGACCTTCCATTTCGTGTGTTGCTTGTTCAAGTTTTTGTATTTTCTATTGCACAATACTTTTTATATGTTTTAATTATTTGTATCTTTGTGGATTCGGGTCGGAAGCGACTACGGTGGCTTCCCTGGAAATTTCATTTCACACAACACTGGTTGTTTAGCTGTTAGGATAGGAGTGAGATTTGTTGCAACTCAGTTTTCCCTTCATTGCACTTATCTTGCGCTCTTAGTTCATCATGGTTTTCTTATTTTACATCTTGTTTCCTTAGTCATTTTTCTTTCTTATCTTCTGGTTTTGTTTCCTTGTTGTGTATGACTTTCCTCTCATCTTCTTTTTCCTTTCGTGTTGAGTTTTTTTTTTTTTTTCACTACGTGAATAAGTGTTGTGCCTGCATCGTGTTTTGGTTTCTTAAGGGTTATGTGGATGAAGTTCAAAGAGTCTTGTGACACTGCAGCGCTTGGCCAATCCTGTGTCTATCTTCTTTATGCTTGATTGTAACTTTTGGTAGATGAATTCTTGATGGAAAATGTGACCCGTCTCTAAGGAAAGTTTTGGTAAAAACATGAATCCATGTCCAGTCTAGGAAACCTCATGCTTATACTCATTTTTGTAATTTGTGTGTTCAAGATTATCAAACTAGTAGAAACATACGAGAGGAAAATATAAATGAGAAAACCTCAATCAGAGGTATTTACATGCTTCTCTGAATGAACAACCTCTTCTTCTCTCAATATGTCCGGATCCTTTTTCTGCCCCAAAAATAAATAAGTTCCTATGCACAGTTCTTTTTCAAATATAACAAAGGCGAAAGAAGAGAAATGCTTCCTACTTAGAGAGGTGAAGTGTGAAACTCCATCCGGGTATTGTCCAAACTCGTTGGTAGTTGAGAAATACTTGTGTTCTTGTGTGACTCTGCTGGAGTACTGCCCAGGCCTGCTGGCAGTGGAGCAACACTAGAGATGAAAAACTATATTCTGAAAATCGTAAACTTGCGACCCATATTAATCTTCCTGATCTAAAACATTGTGATCTGGTTGAATTTTTTGTTGTGTTCAACTGAGTCGTTACAAGGTGAATTGTGTCTGTCCATGGGGTAGGTGGGGAAGCCAAAATGATCCACACAAGGAATCGTTACTCCCTAAAAGGCCAAGGCCCTACACTATAAATGAACCAAAACAAAGAAGATGGTATTCAACTAGTGTGTCTCCAAGTGTTCCAGTGGCTGCAACATTGTTGGCTTAATGGGCCCTGACCCAAGTTCAAAGTTCTATGCCAACTAATGAAACCCTAAACTGTGGTCCCTTTCAGCAACAACCCTCGTAGCGTAGGCTACAGTGTCACCTGAAGTAGTGATGGGGGATGATAGAAATACGTTTCTACCTCCAGAGGTCTATGTGATGGGCTCTTACAGCTTCTACAGTTTAGTTCTGTCTTCGCGAACCCTAATACTTACAAAACAAATAATTTTAGTAATTCATATAAACAAAATATATACCTTCACGAAGGTCATCAAGCATTCAAAACATCTATAAATTATATTTATCTACTACTTTCACGCGTTAGATAAGCATGCATTCATATAACTTTAGACACATAGTGAAAAAACTGCAAAAATAAATACAGATACACAGATGCATAGTTTATGAATCAAAATTGTCTTTATTAGATGTATTCTTTCGAATACAAAAACTCCTCTTCCGTGCGCACTAAGCTGCAGGGTCCCACACACTCAGCCTGTAGACTTACCAAGGTCTCAACACACTCATTTGCGGGAGCATTCCCCTTCACTTAATTATAGGAAATGAACTTTCCTGCCTTATATTTCTTACCCATACAATGATCTTCTATGAATTAGTTAGTTTATAAACTTGTTATGACTCGTCTATATAAAGCCCTTGTTTTTACAATACCATGGTTTGTGGACCATGGGCGGGTCTCAAAACTTCCCATCTTGTAGAAACCTAAGAGACTAAATCCCCTTTTACTGTTATTACCTTCACGCTCATCTTCCTCAAAACATGGAGAGTTTACAATTGTACAAAAAGTAACTGTGAAAATGTGACCCTATCCCAAGAAACACCCTCCAAAATTTTAGCTTGCATCCAAATTTCTTAGCCTTCCTTGGTTTATCCTTTGATGGTTGCAAAACACTCAAGCTCACCCCATGAGCTCTCATGAAGTCTTGTTCACCTTTTTCTTTCTTTACCATCGGTCCTCTTTTGGCAAGTTGATTGTTTTTTCATGCTTGCGATCTTGTTCTGGTGAGATTGAAGTTTAACTTTACGTGTCTAGGTTATCCTCGCTATGTAAACACTCATCATACTATTAGAAAAGCACATAACTACCCAATTATCCCTCCACAACTCGCTCTATCATCCCTTTGGAAACTATGCAAAACTATCCAGTTTTCCCTTTGCATACCACTCTATCTTCCCTTTGGAGACTGCGCAAAACTGCCCCCTGCCAGGGTCCCACTTAGTAGCTGACACTGGTGAACTTCACTACGCAATTATGTCTCTGAGTGATCATGGTGCATTTTTTCGCGACAGTGCAAGCTGTCCTCTCAAAATTCCTCATTACAACTTGAGCTACACTCAACACTCCCTTAGTGAGTTTTCCTGCCTTCGTGTCACCAGAACACGAGAACAATGCATCGTGCTAGACTAGGAAGTTTTGGATTTAATGTCATCCCGTCATGAGTGAATTGTAGGAACAGGTGGACTAATAGATCAAGGTGAGACGTCGAATGGGGTGAAGAAGGAGTGCACATGCTAGGATACTTGCAGTTGGATGGATGTACGAAGCACATAAAGTCACAAGTCAAAGGAACATGTGAATTGAACCATCGTGCAAGACCTAGAAAATCAAACACCCTGTAGCACTATCCCATCTAGAGCAGAAGACAAAGCACATCAAGAGCACATCCACCATTCAACAATCCAGTAACTCGACACAGACACTATAGTCAGCGAGTACATGTCATCAGTGTCATATCGATTTGTGTCATGTGCTGTCTGGGTGACATCACCAATATGGGCCATATCCATTGTAACTCAAGATACTTTAAACTGAAGTCCAATGGATGCACAGAAGAAGTTGAAGAGTCATGTTAGTTGAAAATTAATAGGAAGTTGAACAGTCATGAGGGTAGTCCAAGAGTCACAAGGGTCAACCACCACCCTTGGCTATATATACACCCCTCAATGTATGAGGAGGGAATTTTGACCTTGGCTCCTCCCACATAGCCTTGAGAGTGTGTAGTATGTTCTTTAAAGAGCGAGGAGAGGCTCAATTGTCCGACTAGTGGGACTAGTAATGCATGGTGTACAAATGTGTCTTGGGACTTTTGTTTAATTCAAAGCCTATTAAGGCGAGCATGTTTTTGTAGATGTTTTTAAGACTAATCTTTAAACATTTTTAATGGATATTTTCTTAACTTACATGAAGATAGTTGAACTATAGTTGGGATAGTGTCCCCTGGGGTCACATCTTTGCATTTAGTTTTTGTACAATTGTAAAATCTTCGTGTTTTGAGGGAGCAGAGCGCGAAGGTAATAAGAGTCAATGTGGATTTATTCCCTTAGGTTGACATAAGATAGGAAGTTTTGAGACCCTCCCATGGTCCGTGAACCATGGTATTGTAAAAACAAAGGCTATATATAGACGAGTCATAGCGAGTCTAGAAAGTAACTAATTGATAGAAGATCATTGTATGGGCAAGTAAGATAAGGCAAGAAATTCTCTTTCCTATACAGAGGCAAAGGGGAAGCCTCCTGCAGCTAAGTGTGCGGAGACCTTGGAAAGTCTGCACGCTAAGTGCGCAGGCCCCTGCAACTGAGTGTGCAGGAAAGAAGAATCTGTACTTGAAAGAATACATCTCATAAAGACAATTTTGATCCATAAATTTTGGATATGTGTATTTGTATTTACTTCTGTAGTATTTTAACTCTGTATCTGAAGTTATATGAATTAATTCTTATGTAATGCACAAAAGTAGTAGATCTGTATAATTTATAGATGTTATGAATGTTTGACGACGTTTGCGAAGGTATATATTCTATTTATACGAATTACTGCAATTATATGTTTGGGAAGGATTATGGTTCGTGAAGATAGAACTAAGCCCTAGAAGCCACAGGAACACATCAAACATAAATATTGATGCATAAACTTGTTTCCTTCATCCCCCAATACTGCTTCAGGTGAAACTGCAACCTGTGCTATGCATCTTGTTGCCGAAAGAGCCAATAGCTTAAGGTTTTGCTTGTTGGCACAGAACTTTGAACCTCAGTTTCATCCCATCAAGACATAAAATGATTATGTTTTGGGCACTGGGATCTATCTGAGGAACGTGTGATACGTTCTTCTACACATAAAAGGAAATTGAAAGTGCACAAATCGGAAACTGCAAGGGTTTGCAGCCTAGGAAAACATGAATTTGTGCTTGGCGAAGGAAGAATGACTAAATAAATTGCTATTTACAGATGAGCATGAGACATTATTTTTCTCTTTCCCTTCCGAATTGCACGAGTGGCCACCTAAAATAGTTGACAGTTAGGGTACATGGAAGAGTGACAACATGACCCTATTGTGTGGACTCCAGAACTAGTGAACCGCTTGGAGTCTTCAAAAAACAAAATAGCGTGGGTTGTTGACCGCTGGATCAATAGTACTCTAGGAGCATTCTTTATTGAGTTGACAATCGATACGTCCACCAGTTACAGTGAAGTAGAGTGCAAGTTTCTCAAGTGACTAAGAGGTAAGTGCCTGAAATCCATGAAGACCTAGATTAAGATGTCATTGTGCAAAAAACAGGTTATGCCTTTAAATTGATTTTTGTTAACATGTGAAGCAAAATAGCATTCAGATGGAACCTAGAAACAGGCTCTGAATAATGTGTGTTATTAGGATTATGTGATAGTGAAGACTAAGGTAGTATTCTGAGGACACCACGAAGTGCATTGCAAATTGTAAGCCAGGGTATCATAGGGATACCTCATTCAGCCACTCCACCTCTGCCTCCACCTCCACCCCACACACCTACACCTTCACCTCCACCTCCACCTCCATCATTTAACATTGCCAACACAATGAAGATGCCTATATTTAGCGATTTGGGGACTAAAGACCTCGAGGAATTTTCATTCATTGTGGATGATGTATGGAAGGCCCAACAGATCACTGATGATGATATGAAGAAAGTTAAGTTGGTCACAATGCTACACGATAGGGTTCTGAGTTGGTATATCAAGTTTTGTTCAGGTAAACACTACACGACTATGGTAGAAACCCAAGAAGCGTTGGACAATGATTTCAAGTAACCCAAATCACAAGATCAGTTAGTGACAGAGTTTAAATATATCCAGTATAGGGTAAATGAGTCAAAGGGGCTTTAGTCCCTTAGGTTTCTAGAAGGTAGGAAGTTTTGAGACCCAATCATGGTCCGCAGACCATGGAATTGTAAAACCCAAGGCTATATATAAATGAGTCATAACAGGTCTAGAAAGTAACTAATTGAGAGAAGATCATTGTATGGGAAAGTAAGCTAAGGCAGGAAAGTTTGTTTCTTGCACTTAGGCAAAGGGGAAGGCTCCTGCAGCTGAGTGGGCGGAGAACTTGGTAAGTCTGTAGGCTAAGTGCACGGGCACCTACAGCTGAGTGTGCAGGGAAGAAGATTTTGTACTTGAAATAATACATCTAATAAAGATAATTTTGATCCATAAATTGTGTCTATGTATATGTATTTACTTCTGTCATTTTTTTGCTCTATATCTAAAGTTATATGAATGAATGCTTATCTAATCCGTGAAAGTAGTAGATCAATATAATTTATATATGTTATGAACGTTTGACGACCTTCGTGAAGCTATAGATTCAATTTATAGAAATTATTTCAATTATCCGTTTTGGAAGGATTAGGGTTTTCGAAGACAAAACTAAGCACTAGAAGCCACAGGAACCCATCACAAAAACCTATGGATGCAAAAACATGGTTATGTGATACCCCAATACTACTTCAAGTGACAGTGTAACCTGCACTACATGGGTTGTTGCCGAAAGGGCCAACAGTTTAGGGTTTTGTTGGTTGGTGCAGAACTTTGAACCTGGGTGAGTACCCATCAAGCCAATGAATAATTTCATTATTTTATTAATTAGATTATTGAAGATGTGTTGTATTATTTATCACTGATGTCTCATCCCTATGGACTACTTTGCGGGATACTAAACTGACCACCTTTGTGTATTGGCTATCACCATTGTCACATCTTTGTAGACTACTCCGTGGGATACTCAGCATACCATATTTGTTTTCTAGTTATAATGACATCACATCTGTGTGGACTAATCCACTTGGTGGTGTACGTGTTGTGGCCTTCACCTCCATTTTATTGACTTTCACATTTGTTGTGGACTATTCTGCTGGGTGCTAGATAGACCTTTCTGGTTCCCGTGTCTCTCTTCATGGGTGGTACTACTACCTCTCATTTAGAGGCACAATTTACTATCCCCCTTTGTAGTTAGAGAACCTTGACATAGTTATATTACACACTCACCAGGCACACATACCTTTCTTTTTGAAGATACCAATGTAACAGTCTAATGTGCTAACAGCTAGAGTTGATGCAGATCTCTAAGTATATGGAAACTAGGCCTTCATACCCAATCGGACTCCTATACCAAATGATGTGAGGTCTAGTTGGGACTTCACATCAGGGAGATGACTTTTATTGGTGGGTCAAGCACCATCAATAGGTATCCATATAGCTTGTCTTTCATTTAAATTGTGTTTTCCTTGAATAGGTATCTTAGCCTTTCACAGTCTAACATTAAAAAACACCTTCCATGAAAGTAATGTCTCCACATTTTCAATGCATGTACCATTTATTTAAGATCCAATTCATGAGTTACATAATTCCTCTTATGGTCATTTAATTTTATTTATTCATAAAAAATCACATGTTCATCTTGCATTAAAACTCCACAGAGCCTTCCTTCACAAGCATCTATGCGAATTAAGAAATATTTTTTGTGATCAACTATTCTCAATATAGGTGCATGCATGAGTAGGTGTTTGAGTTGCTAAAAAATGTTTGTGTACTCTGATGTCCATTAAAATTTAACTCTTTTCATATGTAGGGTTGTGATTGGATGCCCAATATTTAAAAAATCTCGAATGAGTGTCTAGTAATATCTTCCCAACCCCATGAAATACCTAACTTTTATAACGCTTCAGGGAGTAGGCCACTTAATGATTCCCTTTATCTTCTCAAGATGATCTTCCACTCGTTCAATGAAAATAATATGCCTCAAGCACTAAACTTATGATTGGAATAAATCACATTTTCTAAGCTTGACATAGAGCTTATGTTATCTCGGCAATTGAAATACTACTTTCAAATGTTATTCATGCTCTTCTTTGGTTTTATAGTAATCCAGTATGTCATCTTTGAATACCAATACAAACTCATTCAAGCATGAGTTAAGGACTTTTTTCATTAGACAAATAAATTTGGATGGAGAATTTGTGTGTGAAAATGGCACCACCACAAACTCATAGTGTCCATATCTAGTTTTGAAGCTTGTCTTGTGGATGTCTTCATCTTTAAGCTGAACTTGATGGTAAAAAAAACTCAAATGCATGATTAAGAATACTACAACCCATCTCAGCTAATCATACAGGTCTTGAATTAGATGAAGAGGAAACTTGTTCTTTAGTTTGGATTTACTTAGTTGCCTATAGTTAAATCAAAGCTGCATTGTGCCATTCTTATTTTTCACAGACAATGCTAGGGATCCCCAAGGAAACACTCTAGGTATGATATACCCACTTTCTAGCATTTCTTTGAGTTGTATCTTTAGCTCCACTAACTCTAGTGTACTCATGTTATATGAAAATTTTGAAAGTAGAAATAATCCTAGTAGTATTTCTATAGAAAAATCAATCTCTCTCTTAGAAAGTAGTCCTAGTATTTTATTCAAAACACATCGCTGATATTTCTTAATAGTGGAATCTCTTCCATTTTATACCTATAATTTTCTAATTCACTAGTCATATCGACTACATACAAGTCACACCCCTTCTTTCTCTAACTTTTGACTTGTAATACTGATATTTTCCTAACGATGATAAGCTTCTTTATTCCATTCAACTTCACTCACTCTGTTATGTCGGTTAGTCATTCTAGAAAATTTCTATAGCATTTTATTTTAGTTTTATGGGCACCTAGCTATTCAATCATGAATAACACATTATATTAGCCCAATCGTAATAGGTTGAGAGCCCAATTGTAATAGGTTGAGATCAATTGGTGTTTAAATGTTTCTTACCACCACTGGGAATGATTTCACCATGTCTTGCACTCACATTTTGGTTCTCATGTCTAACTAAACCAAACATGGATTCTCAAGGGATCTCTATTACTTGTACATTTCTCTAGGCTCTTCATGCTAACATAGCCAAATTAGAAATTGGGTTAGTCAAAATCAAAAGAGTTCATTTTGTAATAATAACTTCCATCTAAATCACTGAATCTTGATGATTTCCTTACATGTTGTCCAATGTGGCATGGATTCATTTCATGCTCTAAGCCACATCATTCACTTTACTAGTTCTTGCACATTATACAACCTTGGGCCATTCTATTGTTGTTGAGGATAATATTTTCACTCATGGTTTTATCAATATTTCCAACATTATATGGGTTGTCTTTTGTACCCCTCATTTTCCTCTCTTGCATAATTAAAGGGTTGATCTATACTAAGAAATAGTAGATATTTTTTGTATCTGACACTTGGTAGGAGTGGCAAACTCCACATTCCTTCGCCTTTTCCTTTGCAATATGTTCGGAAGTCAAACTTATACTATAATTATTCATATAAGTACTTAGCCTTTTAGATCGTCTTCTCTAATGTTTTTGGTTTATCAAAGTCAACTTTATCTCTATAATTTTTCCATAACCCGCTAATGTACCTTTGAATTTTTACTTTATCTTCTTAGATATATGGAAGATAAATAAAAAAATAAAAAAATATATTAGTGTACTCATCATCAGTGAGTTGTCTAATTTTATGCTAATGACATTATTTAACCATATTTTCATAATAACTATTAGATATGTACTTTGCATGGAAATATCTATCAAATATTCTCCAAGAAAACTCTTTCTCTCAAATGCCCTTGACATTTCCAAGTCTTCTCACCATATATCAAGCTTTTCCTTCAAGCTAAAATTGTCCCCTCTACCCTTCATGTTCCAAGAGTAGTCATGCACCCTCAATTACTTCTTCATTTCCAATAGCCATGCTTCTAAATCTTCCATCTTATTGATTTCTCCATCAAGCATAGGAGGTTTCGCTTTCTTGAATTCCTCTTGTAGTAAGATTTTCTTAGTTATAACACTAGATAATTTCTCATGACTATCAAATTGTTGTTCACTCTAGAGGGATGAGTGGATTTTCTCCTTTCATTATATCTTTACTTGATTATTTATTCTTCTTCTTTGAATTAATGCATTTTTCTCTGTTAGCATCCAATCCATGCTTCCATAATCATGATGCACTATTCTCTGATTTATGTTTACTTTGGTAGTTGGCACCATGTGTGTGCTTCTTTTCTCATTGCAGATATGATCAATTTTATAAAATAATTGCAGTTACTTACGATTTGATCTCTTGATTTTGTTTCCTTATCTTCCTTCTAGCTTCCCATCTAAGCTCCTAAGCCCCTCATGGTGTCCATCCATTTAGGGAATTCTTCTTCTCGCTTCTTCCCAAATGAATCTTATTCCTGATAATGATAGGATCTACTAATGTTGTACTAAAACATTATGCTAATCATTCCCTAGTTTCCTTATTGTATATTTCTTTCTTGTTATGTGTTTTTACATACATATTATTGTTAGTTAAATCAAACAAAATTACAAATATAAATTGATCGCATTGGTGTGTTTGCAACAAACATGCTGATGCAAATCTAGTTGAAACATCAAATCTTATGTTAGCATACAAGTCAGAAAGAAAAATAACATTTCAGAAAATTTTTATTCCAACCTTCATATTATGATTCTAAAATTTGTACACATGTGTATCCAACAATTAACCATCAGGTCAAATTTTGTTCTATAGTTCTTAATATAACTTCCAACATATCTTATTTATGGACCGTTCATTCCAAGTGTTAAACATAGTCTTTAACACCATATTGTAATGTTACCTCTCGGCCCCTTGAAATCCTCTAAGGTGTGGGAGGTGTTACCTTATAAGCTAACCCAATCTATAAGGTATATTATGAGGATGGGGTTATAAAAATCCTCTTTTCCCAACTTAATAAAACTTAGAACTAATACTCCCATAGAAATCATCTCATCAAGATCTTTCTAGTGATATGAATTTTATTTTAATCTGACTCTTAGATCGAAATTTATACCAATTTTATGCTTAACTAATTAAACTCTACCACATCAATAAGGGACTACCATGTGGAATCCACATGTGACCCATATATCCCTACCATGTCACAAAGAGATGTCCCACATCACTCAAAAGATGAACATGATGCCGACATGCCCATTATCAAGCCTTTGTGTCACTTTCCACCTCATCCCAAGCTCGTGGGTCCCACTAGGCCTGAGTCCTTAATATTTTTGTTATACCAATTTATTTTTAACCAATTAAATTGTTCCACATTAGTAAACAACTACCATATGGCATCCACATGTGATTCCCATCTCCGTGCCATGTCACTTAGAGTAGTCCCACATTACTCACAAACCCAACATGGTGCCCACATGACCATTACAAAGCATTCGTGACACTTTTCACCTCATGTCGAGCTTGGGGGTCCCACCATTCCTGATACCTCCGTGTTATGCAATGAATTCTCATTATATCTAGTTCGAAAGGAAATTAGTAGTGCACACCGTATTCATTACTATCATAACCCCCAAACCCCTAGATCTTCGGATCACAGGCCGACTCCATAGAAGATCTAGTCTCAGTACCATCTTGGATTTTGAATATGTGCAATCTGAAACATAATTGAATATCCCAAGTTTTCGATATAAGACCTTCATATGGGAAAAAAAAACCTTGAATAGATGTTAATCCAAGCAGGGCCCACCATTATTAAAAGACACTTTCCAAGAAAATTTGACTCGATTGTGATTAATTTCATTTTGAAAGTTTCCATTCCATGTCTAGTCAAATGCCATGGGCTATCAAATGAAATTGAAAGGTTAAACAATAATCCATCGTGTTTAAGTATTTGGATGAAAACCATTTTTGGAGATTAAAAGTATCCATCCTAGATACAAGTCTATGAAAGGACCATCCAACACGAGATACAAAGAATAGATTATAAGAAAAAAATGTAAGAAGGGAATTTTAGGGAATTTTATCAAAATTACTTAATGAAAAACATCTAACAAGAACACCAAACTCCAAGGATAAGATCAAAGTTTTAAAAATTGTCCTTCAAGAGCTTTAATTATGACCATAAATGACATACTAATACTAGCAGAACTACCATACATCGTATCCTAGGAAAAGGAAACAATGGCTCCAAAAGACATATTTTATAGGAAAGCCACAAACCATTCTTACTCTATGAGGTCAACAATTTACCACGATGTACTTGTGTGCAAAACCATAACATTCCTAAATTGATCTTAAAATTAGTAACAATGATTGTTGAACTGAAGCTTTATTTAGCATATAGTAAATGGATTATTTTCATATCATGTGGGATAATCTACAATATTAAACATATCATTTATCCATCAAATTAATTAACATATCATATAAATGAAAAAAGTTGCATTAATAGGCTGACTGAGGGGATTTAAATAAAAAATATTGTTCATGTTAATAACTCCATGGTACATGAAGTTAATAGAAACCACATAGATCGAGGAGTTTAGCATACCGATGAAGGCACAATAATAAAATAATTTGTGTTGAACCTACAATAATATCAACAACCTTCCATATGTGGGGATGATACATACATTGACATATCACATACTAGACATTTTCACCTACCATAGTTAAAGTGGACAGAAATAATTATAATTATTTTTTTAACTTGAGATGGCTAGAAACTACAGGAGGGACCTCAAGTCTCCACCCAACCATAGGCGAGCTTCACTGTAATATTTCCTCTAGCTAACCACCCCCAAGTTGGATTTATACATTGAGGAGTTACTTTCTCTAGGGAATTTCACACCAAAATTCAGCCAAACAAAGAAGAGAATGACTCCACTATCAAGGTGGTTTATGAGCTACTCTTTGGAAGTAAGTACCGCAATGAATTTCTCTCTCTTTGTGAGATTAACCACTTGCATTCACCCCTAGATTGGCATTACTACTACTCAATCCTAAGAGATTGGATACATTATATACTTTCCTTATCAACTATATTTTCATGGGAAGCACTATAGGATTATACAACCCATGGTCAATGTGGTTTACCAACTTACTTAAAAACCAAAACGACTAATTGGTTTATCATATTCCATAGTAAGAACTTAGTGGTTTATTATTTTGTTTCAACAAGCACCACAATGGCTCAACCCACTTTTCTAATGGTTTATCAACCTTCCAACAAACACCAAAGTTGTTTATTAGTGCATTCAAAAAGCACACAGTGGTTTATCAGCTTCCCTAGCAAGATCTTAGCCGTTTAATGGCTTACTCAAGAAGCACTAAGTGATTCAAATCTCCACCAAACCTATCATTGGTGAATGATACATAGGAATATGCATTGGGCCTCAATACAATCATAAGTGAAACTTCCCCGATCACAAATGATTCACTCAAGGATGCTTCTTCTTCCTTTGTAGTTGCTCGAGAATTTTCTTTCTTTTGCTCATTTCTCCCTCGGTGTGCCTCTTCTCTTCATGCCCCTTTTTACTTCCTCCCACCCTTGCATTCTACATGTTTTTGTTTTCTTGTGTGTTGACTTCCTCCTATTTGGACAACAATCCTCTCTCTATCACATGACAAGGGGAAGGGGGCAACGTTGGCACAATCCTCCACTCAGGTTTCTCACACTAAAACTTTATTTCCTATTTGTGCCGGCCATTGAATTCTCCAAGGTGATAGGTAAATGGAGTAAGTGATGTTGGTGGGTTCTTGTTTTAACACATTACAGGAAACCTCCCCTCGTCAAATATTTGAATCTATGTCCTCTTCTTTGAGTTATTCGTTAATTGAGGTTTCACATAAATTACACAACAATTTCGCATAGTGACATTTACATGAGGTGCAATGAAAGAGATATTACAGTGATGGAATTAGGTTCTACCTAGACAAACTTTGCTACCAAATTAATATTACATAAACACATGTATTAATGAAATAATTTTGAATATAAATACATGAATTCTTTTTCAAGATAGTCGCACTTTACCTCTCAACCTAACTAGATCTGAAATCCTTCCAAAGACTAGTAACAAACTCCTTTACTTAGAATGTATCACACCTAAGACAAGTAGGAGTTATAATAATAACACTTTCTACCCTTTCAATTAAATGTATTAATTAAGAAAAAATGTTATATGAACATGAGTAATGGTTTTCTCGGCATGTGGTGTAAACAAACCACTGTATTGGTGCATTATATTCTAATAAAAACTATTTCTATGTTAAAAATATCTATTTTAAAATGGAGATGAATGTGTGTGATTAATAATATTGTTACATGAATTTTTAAACATATACATGGTTAACTCATATATCACTTAATAATAATAACAATAAAAATAATAATAATAATAATATTAATTTATTATTATTATTATTAAAAATAAAGTTACAACATACTAATTTTTATGTCTTTTTTAATCTGCAAGTGAGAGGTATCATGAGTAGTGTTGGTAGTTTAAAATTTATCAACAATTAAAATATAATATATATATTATAAATATATTCAACTGGGTTATACATCAATAAATATAGATACATTCATCTCTACATGAAAACATGTAAATATATTAGCTAAATATTTTTCAAAGATAGAGAAAAAACTTGCATAAAAAGTCTAAAAATATATTCATTTGAAAGAAATATTAAACATTAATATGTAACCTGAAATAAATTCCTAACACGAATCACTGTGAGTCTCACACTAATTACTCCTTCCTAACTAAATCTATCATATACTTCCCTAACATATCTTATGCTATAAAATATTTTTCTTTTTCTATTAAAAAGTATAAAAAAGTTTACCACCTTATATAAATTAAGGTAAAGACAGGTATCTATTGCTATGCACATCAATGTATTATACTAAAGAATATATAATTATTGAATTAATTATATTCAACTATTTAGATAATGAAGTATATTAAAATTAACAACATAAATTTATTCAATATATGATAATTATGGCTATTGGCATCAATATATTATATTAGAAAATATAAAATTGTTAAATTAACTATATTCAACTATTTAGATATGAAGTAGTATTAAATTAAGAAACATAAATTTATTCAATATATGACAATTAGAGATCAAATTTGCTATCTATATTTTATTTATCAAAGGTTTCACATTCCATTTTTTTTTTTCCAAGCTACAATTTGAAAACTTCAAATGATTGACTAAAATAATTCGATCAAATCTGCCTGCTTTCGGCATACCATGGACTATAGCGACGGATACACGTTGATCTAACATTAATTCGCTTTGACAAACAACATATTCAAGAGTTTAACCAAGGTTTTAACCAAATAATTCTATGAAACAAAATTTTAGTCAAATTTTTAGTTTAGACATCTTATTGCCGGCAAAATTATATGGTTTTCCTGATTTTTGTTAAAACATAGGAATATCATCATTGATTTGAGTTTAAAACATTTACATACTTGAACGAATGCTAACTTTAAAGTTGGCATTAATTTGAAACATTTAATGTGATTTTTTTCTTTTTCTTTTATATGCAAACAAACTTATGCCTACGGCCTCAACTTGTCGGCTGCCGCCTCAACACCTACCTTGCTTGTATCACTTATAGCCTTAACACAGCATGATTTCGCTCCAATCTTCTACTGTGGCTTCATATTCTCAGCCCAGCTCCATACAAAGGCCCGAGCTTTCCTTACCTCCATATTTTACAGACATATCTTGATATTTTCGGCCTGTTCACTCTTTTCTAATTAGGAGCCACCCATGATCGATTGCTCGATAGGATAGCTGGTCATCGCAAGCTCTAGGGCATGACTTCTTAAGAGATTATGTGATCGATTCCTAGATAGGATGGCTTGTCGTCCCATGCTTTAGGGCATGACTGGTTAACATATTATGGATTGAAGCTGGATGGACAGTTAGGGCAAGCAGGCATCCGGTATAAGTGGAGACATTGGGTCCAAACAGGGGATCGGGAGCAATTAAGTTGCCATAGAGCTATGACTATTATCATCTCCGGGAGAGTTATTATTATCGGGAGGGTTGATTCATTTTCTCTCAGACATACCAATTCAGACATATACAGTAAAACCATCTATCTCGTAAGCTAGACGGGGATAGTGGAAAAATACTAACTGTAGGAAAGGACTTTCGGTACAAGAAGCATGATTTCACTCCAATCTTCTACTACTGCTTCCGCATGCCATTGATGTGAATGAGCAGGTTTGCTTATCAAAATACTTGGTGTCAATTGATTTATTTTACAATTTTGTCAATTGATTTATTTTACAATTTTAAGCAGGTCTTGATAATATCCATATACTTGTAGGACAATACAAATAAGAGGAATTACAGGAATTTGGCCCTTAAAAGATTCATCTGCAAGCGATTACGATAAATATATCATTTTGAGCTTTGTTAATGGGACTTGTATACTCTAGATGAATTCACATAATGAGGTGGAACAAATAGAAATTGAAGGATTTGATTATGAATCCAAGACAATATTTTGCCAAAATGTTTATTATGACCAACTTACTCAGGTATGTTTACAAATACGTTTTAGTGTATTGTTAATGTTTATAATATAAAGTAAAAGTAAACTTCGATGAATCCTAATAAGCAATTTCTCTCAATCAATATATTTACGAGGATAATGTGTGTAGTGTAATCCCTAGACTTGGGTGGAGCTGCTTTGTTTTATGGTAATATTGCTCACCATTTGGCAAACATCTACCATCCATCAGCTTTATGTTGGAATTATAGACTTGGGTGGAGCTGCTTTGTTTTATGGTAATATTGCTCACCATTTGGCAAACATCTACCATCCATCACCTTTATGTTGGAATTTAATTCCAACTGCATCACATAAATGATGAACAAAGATTTGATCTACATTATTAATTTCAGATTGTTCAGTGCCGGAAAGTCTTCTCATATTTTTGAGCATTAAATTCAGAAATTAAATCCCCTATAGACAACCGACTTGTTTTTGCAGACAACCGACTTGTTTTTGCTCAAAAGGCATCACCCCCTTCTCCACTAAATACAAAGATTACTTAGTTTATTGTTTAATCAGATTTTTATTTTCCTATAAATGTAACGGACATTAGTTATGTTTTCAAGTGCAAGAAGGTGTAACCAGAAAAGAAGAGCAGTTCTGTTTTCTCTGTGATTGTAAGAAATTTATGAAGACCATTTCTGTTTTTGTACTCTTAGAGAAAAGAGTGAAGGTTAGAAGAACAAGTGTGTGTATGTTCTTTAAATGCACAACATTGCTGAACCTGCGATTTTCTGAGATAGAAAATCGATTTCTGGAACTGAAACGTTCCTCTTGTAATAGCTAAGTTTACTGTATCAGTTTTGTTTACTCTTCATGAATACAACTTTACTGTTTTGCTGATTTTCTGTTGCTCTTACACCAAGTGTCAAAAACACTTTGATTTCACTGTGTAAGTCTATTAGTGATTTGACGCCAACTTGATTTAGTTGTTGTTACACCAAGCGTCAATTGTCTCACTGTAAATGATTTTGATGCCCAAACTTCTTAAAGTGACTTAGTATCAAAATCGTGTTGCTGCAACACCAAATTGTGTTGCTGCAACACCGTTTCCAACAATGAGTTTTTTGTTTTTTCTGTGTTAACGAAAACAGAGTGTTATTTCCTGTTGCTGCAACACCACGATCAGCGTTACTGCAACACCAGAATCCTATTGCTGCAACACCAAGTCCAGAAAACGAAATTATCAGTTTTTGTGCAGAAATAGAGCATTTTTGTGTTGTCTCTTTGTTAAGGAATTTAGCAGAAAATTCCACCATTGTATCAGAGTGTTGTTCTCTGGTCTTTTGTGTTTGGAATCACCATAAAATTCCAACATGGTATCAGAGCTAGTCTAGGCACTCAGTGAGTCAAAAACAGAGTTTATTTTTCACTGTAGGAGTTGTAAGAAGTTCAGAGAGCAGATTTTTTTAGCAGAGAAAGTTCTTGCTTGTCTTTTAATTTTACAGTGAGCATCTTTTCTTTTAAGATGGCAGATGCTGGAACAGGTTTGACAAATTCCCAACTACCACAGTTTAATGGGAAAAATCATAGTGATTGGTCCATAAAAATGAAAGCATTGTTTGCTTCTCAAGGAATATGGGAGCTGGTTGAAACTGGCTATGTTGAACCTGCAGATGCAACAGCATTGGCTGCTTTGATAGCAGCAAAAAGATACGAGTTGAAGAATGACAAGAAGAATGATGCCAAAGCCCTCTTTTTCCTCTTCCAATCAGTACATGAAAGTGTCTTTCCACGGATTGCAGGAGCAACAAAGTCCAAAGAAGAATGGGATATTCTCAAAACTGCCTATCAAGGCATGGAGAAGGTGAAGACTCCAAAGTTGCAAATGTTGAGGAGAGACTTTGAAACACTCAGCATGAAGGAATCTGATACAATAGATTCATTCTTCACTCAGGTTATTAGGCTGATAACCCAGATTAGATCTCATGGTGAAATCCTTGAAGAAAGAAGAATCGTAGAGAAGATCTTGAGATGTTTACCCTAAAGGTTTGAAGCTGTTGTAGTAGCAATAAAAGAAACAAAAGATCTCTCACAGTTCAAGGTAGATGAACTCAGTGCTTCTCTTATGTCTCATGAACACAGACTGAGTAGAGGAACATATTCCTCTTTTGAGCAATCATTCAAGACTCAGATGTCTTTCAGCCAAAGAAAAGGCCGAGGCAAAGCAAACAACAAAGGTCGTGGAAGAAGCCAAAACAGAGGCAGATATTATCCTGCAAGGACAAGCGGAAGGAGCTGCAAATAGAACCAAGATGAAGGTTCAAGCAAACAACAAGCTCATGGACAAAGGTATGACAAATCCCAAGTCCAATGTCATTATTGTAAGAAATATGGGCACTATGCCAATGAATGTAGGAAAAAACAAAATGACATGAATAATAGGCAGAATGTTAATTTTGCAAATGAAGAAAATAAGAATCAAAAGAATGTGCTGTTAACATGTAACATTGCACAAGACAAACAAGAAGATGTTTGGTTCTTAGACTCAGGTTGTAGTAATCACATGATTGGAAATATTGCAATGTTTGCCAATCTGGATGAAGATGTGAAATATGAGGTAACAACAGGAACTGATAGTAAAATGTCTGTCAAGGGTAAGGGCAGAGTCAGTATCCGAGCAAGAAATGGAGAACAGATGATTGTGCCAGAGGTATACTATGTACCTGGGCTGAAATGTAATCTTTTGAGTATTGGACAACTCATTGATAAAGGTTACAACTGTTCTTCAAAGATGATATGTGTACAATCAGAGATATACCTCCAAGTAAGAAGATCATTGCACAGGTGCAGATGACCAGCAATGGGATGTTTCCTCTCAAACTCAGGGCAGATTTGAAGGAAGGCAGAACTATTGCAGCTGTAACACAAGAAGTCTTTCAAGAACAAGTGAAAGATGAGAATTGGTTGTGGCACTTGAGATTTGGACATCTCAATTTCGGAGGCCTGAATTTGTTGCACAGAAAAGGAATGGTAAAAGGATTACCATTGATTGAGAAACCAGAAAGCCTTTGTGAAGGCTGCATTTTGGGCAAGCAACACAAAGAAAGCTTTCCACCAGGAAAGAGTATAAGGGCAAAAGCACCCTTGGAAATTGTTCACTCTGATGTGTGTGGACTAATGCAAGTACCATCACTTGGCGGAAATAGATATGTTTTAACTTTCATTGATGATTACACCAGAAAGACATGGGTGTATATGTTGAAACAGAAGAGTGAAGTGTTTGAGAAATTCCGCCACTTCAAAACTCTTGTTGAGAAGCAGTGTGGGAATTATATCAAAGTGCTCAGAACAGATAGAGGAGGAGAGTGCATCTCCCAAGACTTTCTGCATTTTTGCAGAGAGAATGGCATACAAAAGCAGTTTACCGCAAGGTATACACCTCAGCAAAACCGTGTTGCCGAAAGAAAGAACATGACCATTCTTGACATGGTTAGAAGTATGCTGAAGGCAAAACACTTGCCTCATGAGTATTGGGCAGAAGCTGTCACTTGCGCAGTTTACATCTTGAATAGATGCCCAACAAAAGCTGTCATGAACAAAATACCAGAAGAAGCATGGAGTGGTCAAAAGCAAATAGTCACTCACATGAGAGTATTCGGTTGTGTGGCTTATGCACATGTACCGGATCAGCTAAGGAAAAAGCTTGATAGTAATGGAGAGAAGTGTGTGTTTGTTGGCTATTGTGATGAGTCAAAAGCATACAAACTCTATAATCCATCCACTAAGAAATTGATAGTAAGCAGGGATGTGCAGTTCATTGAAGATGAAGCTTGGGATGGAAGCTTAGAGAAAACAGTGAATGTGAAAACAATTGTGTCTCATGAAGAAGAACAGGAAGGGATAGCAGCAAATAATCCTTCCTTGGTGGTTCCTCCTCCACCGCAGCAAATTCAGCAAACCACACCACAAGCTGGAATTCGAACAGCCTTAAGAAGTCAAGGAAGTGCTTCTCCAAGCACACCACAGGGATCAGAAATACCCTCAGGTTCGAATGGAACTCCAAGCACACCAAGAAGACCAAGATTTAGAAATCTGAATGAGATTTATGAACAAGGAGAGGTAAGTACCAATACCGGTCTGAATTCATTATTCGCTTTATATTGTCATGTTGATGACCTAACTCATTTTGAAGATGCTGTAAATGAAGATAAATGGATTGAAGCAATGAATGAAGAAATTGGTGCAATTGAAAAGAGTAAAACATGGGAGTTAGTGGACCTCCCTGAAGGTAAAGATGCCATTGGAGTTAAGT